>PVNU02000160.1:0-125403 GCA_003013855.2 Liriodendron chinense | reverse complement strand
TCTTCACAGAATCCTGTGAAAAAGCCCAAGTTATGGTTACACAAAATAGCATAGGATAACTACCATTCAAGAGTATAGAAAACAATCTGATGATATATCTCTGCAAATTTAAAAATACATTTCCTCACTAAAAAAGATGCTAAAACTTAATGGATCATCTAGCATAAGAAGGAACAACGTGACTAAAACTTAATGGATCATCTAGCATAAGAAGGAACAATGTGACCATCTTTTCCATGAATGCAGGCAATGACAATGAAATGGTAAAATGCTTAAGTGGGTGTCTCCCATGAGTCACACTGCTATTTCATCATCTCAAGAGAACAAGAACAAAGTCTCTACTGCTCAAACCTTTAGTTTAATCTCTTTTGTTCTTGTTTTTACCACAAGAATCAAATTTCTAGAAAGTAGTTTCTCATAACGTTCTACAAGTCACCATCCAAAACAATCCGCACAGGGACTCTCAACCCAAGGGGAGCGGTGGGGTGCTCAACAGCAATAGCAAGACTTCAATAATGGTGAACCACATCATGCGGGAACTGATAAGAGGTTGGAGCGCTTCGACTTCTTGTATGAGTTCGGGATTCAGACTTAAGAGAGTCCAGTCTTTTATCAAACATCTTAATCACCAATATCAAAGTTCCACTATCGGCGCCGGCGCCATTTCACACCGTACAAATCAGATATAATAAAAAAGAAATGCTACAACTTCAATGATATATTGATCATAAAGAGATACACGATAGAATAAGGAGTCGTTTGGATAGGTTGTAAATCATTTACTAGTAAATGACTTAAGTGCTAGTAAATGATTTACTACCTTCTGTTTGGATGTAAGTAGTAAATGATTTACCTTGTTTGGATAGCCTGTAAATGGGTTATATCCTGTAATTGTATATTCACACTTGAAAATCAATTTAGCTTATAACATTCAACTTACATGTTCGAATTTCCTTCCATGTGGATCATTGGGTCAAGCCCATGCCACTAAAACATTGTGTTAATCCTAAAAAAAAACTGAGTAGTATGTGAGCCATACAAGTGGGCCCACGAATTCAAATACTATTGTCAAAGGCGGTTTTCGAAATCGTCGGTTCGGTGGAGAGCCGGTGCCGGAAGGGTGCTTGAAGCTTTGAAGATCACCAAAGGGAGGCAGGGAGGGAGGGAGATTGCAGAGAGGGAGAGGGAGAGAGCCGTTGGAAGTGATTTCAGAACAGGTGCGAATCTGCTTTTAAAGCAGAAATTTGAAAATAGAGCCATTGCCATCTTGCCCATTTACTAGTAAATGAAATCTCACCTATTTGATAGTAAATGGGAGAGGGGTTTTGCTAGTAAATGATTTACTAGCAGATGGGAGCATCCAAACAGAAAAAATGGCCATTTACTAGTAAATCATTTACCACCTATCCAAACGACCCCTAAGATGATCCGACAATCTTAAAATTTGAAATCTATCGAAACCTTCAAACCCTAATCGAACGTGGCAACAAGAAGATCAAAACAAAGCAGTTATCATGAAACAACTACCATGAAATTCAAACCCTAGCCAAATGCAACTTCTCCGACGAAAGATCCGGAAAACGGTCAAAGATCTTCGACATGGAGATCTAAAGAACCGCTTCCGGATCAGAGAATTCAAAATCTCACCGTAAGGATTAGAAACCGTACCCTCGGGCTTTCTCCAGACGAACTCTGCTCAAAGATCGCGAAATGGAGACAATCGGAGCAGATCTGAAAGGCAAATGGCGAGCAAGATCTCGAATCTGATGAAAACGAGACGATGATTTGGGAAATGGAAGAGATCTTGCATAAAAGACAGGGGAAATGAGAGAAATCAAGATGAGAGAGAGGGGGGGGGCGAGTCCGAAAGCGGGAAGTGCGCGGGATATGGAAGCTCGTGTGTAGACCGTGGATGGATTTGTTTTACAAATGCCCCTGCTTCGGAGAGAATTTACGAAAGTAGAAAATACTTTGATACTCTGGCAGTGTCCGTTGGTTCATACGCACGCACTACAAAATTTATGAATTGAACTCAAATATATAAAATTAAACTGTACGAATACTTCAATCAATCCCACTTCGATGAATCATGAACCAAAAAATACTCCAATATAATTTTCTAGCTAGGAAATGGGAGGCATATATTGGACGGTTTAAATGAAGCCATTAATCTAATTCAGCAAACAACAGTACACTAATCAAATGTTAGATTCTTTCAACCAATTTTCTTTGGATCTTGTGCACAATTAACGGTGAATTCCACGATTGGACAGTTGACTTGAATTACACGTCGCTACTCGTATAGTTTTTTAGTGCATGTACACGAAACCTTCAAAACTCTTCCAGAGCACTGAATGACACCCCTCTTCTAGAGGAGGACTTGGCTCCTCCACACGTGCCGCTGATTGGAGGAGCCCTGGGGACACGTAACTGCGTATTCGGTCAATCCCCACCGATAGTCTGGTCTGACTCCTGGGTGGGTAACGGTCAAGAAATCACGCGGAGAAATGGTGATGAACATTCCTGTGATGGCATCAGAACAAATGGTTCACGTTCGATAGAGTTTGAGAACTAAGATGTCTAATCGTGGCCATGTACTGTTGGATCATCTGGTACGTACCATAGTTTAGTGATCAAAACCGTTAAATCGATGAGTCCCATCGGGTTTGTTCTGCAGAAAAGTTCAGATTGGGAGATGCTATCCATCAGATCTGTATCCTTGTTTCGGTTGAATGCCGTCGGATGGTGCAGTGCAGGGCATGCACCTCTAATCCTAACCGTTCAAACTAGTGATGGACCCACCGAAGATGGATCACACGATAAAACGTACACTTGAAAGTATGACCTGACTGGTTAGTTATGGACATCTAATAAACATTAAACAGTCAGTTATACGGTCAAAATTCAATAAAAAAGGGTCCCTTAATCAGGGTTAGAATAGCACTGGGAATTTTGTCTAGACGGTTTGTATTTGAGTCATATTTCACGGTACGTCAGGGTGCGCGAAATTTTTTGGGTGCGGCCCATCGTGATGTGTGTATGACATCCAATCCGTCTATCACTTATGACAGATCATGTTAGAACACGAGCCCAAAAATCCGGCTGATTCAAGACTCAAGTGGGCCACATCACAGGGAAAGGTGAGGATGGGAACACCTACCAATGAAACCTTCTTTGGGCCTGAAGAATCTTTGGATTAGGCTGATATTTGGCTTTTCATTCGTCCTGGTTGGACTCACCTTTGTAACGGATTGGATGGCATATAAATATCATGGTGGGCCCAGAAAGGTTTCATTGGTGGGAGTCCCCATCCCGCTGTTCCCTGTAGCGTATCTCACTTGAATTTTGGATCTGCCTGATTTTTGGCATCATGTCATGGACTGATCTGGCGAATATGATGGACGGAGTGGATGTCATACACACATAACAGTGGGCCCCACAGCCCTTTTAGTTGCCGGGCTTCCAACAGGAATTTTGCGTCCGACATTTTGCACGCACTTTAACAAAAGCAACGGGTGAATGCGTCAGCAGATGTAAATACCAGATACTGTCTCTCTCTTTTATCTTATCATTACCGATAATGCCGTGTATGAGATCCTGACCGCTCATTGGTGGACTCCACTATGGATGAGCTAAAAACTGGTAAATACTTCATCATAACCGTCAGGATGGAGGCCTTTTACCCATCAAATGTAGACATTGGTAATTTTTCCTTTTGTACAACCCATTTTGCAGTCCTCAACGGCCCTCCTGTTTGGATGGTTAGGATAGTCCGATCAGTTTAGAAATGCATCAGAGGGAAGAAAACTGGTCCGTATTCCGCGGACTGAGTTTCGAATAACTAAGAAGCGAGTGGGTTATTTTTGTCAATTCACTGGATTCAAGGGTACTTTGGAGATTTCCAGTTAGTCAGGGGGTGACTTCAACTTCCGCAGGAGGACCCACAGTTCGAATTTCAAAGTGTAGCCGGCCTTGCATCCCAGTTTTGGCGGATTGCCCGGTGACCCAGTCACCCGACTATGTGGGGCCCACCATGAGGTATCTGTTTTATCGACGTCCATCCATTTTTCGAGATCATTTTAGAGCACGAGCCCAAAAATTGGCAGATCCAAATCTCAAGTGGACCACACCATAGGAAACAATAGGAAACAATGGGGATAATAAGGGCCACCGTTGAAACCTCCCTGGAAACCGCTACGATGTTGATTAGACGCGGATTCCATGCTTTCGCAGGAAGTTCCTGCGCGCGCTGGGAACTTAGGTGGGGCCCAATGTGATGTTTTTGAAAAATCCACCCCGTCCATCCGTTTTGTGAGCTCGTTTTAGGACATGCTATAAAAAATGAGCCGGATCTAGGACTCAAATGAGCTGCATTAAAGGAAAAGGTGGGTAGGGAAATTCCTACCGTTGAAACCTCTAATATTAGCTTGATTCAAAACTTCTGTGGACGTTCAAACATCATGTTTTTGGCCCACTTAAGTCTTTCATCCAGCTCATTTTTCTCAGCCCACTTGAGTCTTTCATCCAACTCATTTTTTGTTGCATGTCTTAAATTGAGCTCACAAAACGGATGAACAAGATTTCTCACAAACATCACCGTGTCCCCCACCTAAGTTCCCAGCGCGCGTAGGAACTTCTTTTGCAGGAAATATGTTTACAACGCCGCATAAAGCAGGATCGAGGTAAAAAACACAAATACCAGCTTGATCCAAAACTTATGTGACCATGGCAGGCGTTCAATCCTCACTGTTTATTTTGGGTGTGGTCCACTTGAGGCCACATAAGTTATGGATCAATTTGTGTTTTGCTTTCATCGGGACTTTGTGACCTGGTATGGAGCTTTGCATACGCCTGACGTTTTGGTTTCATATCATAAATTATATAGAAAAGCAGATGGACAGCGTCGATAAAACATATACATCATGGTGGACCCCACCGAGTCGGGTCACCATGTTGGGTGCGTTTCACACAAACCTTCGGATCTCGCCCCCCAATGCACTAGAATTATGGACTACGATAATGCAATAATCAAGAATAAACATCAATTACACGACACAAGGAGTTTTTACGTGGAAAACCCTCAAAAGAGGTAAAAACCACGGGACCTAGTCCAGATCAACAATCCACTATTTCAAGGAACTGTTACAACCGATCTCAAGCACACACCGCTTGGATCAAACATTCCTTACTCACGTAGGAGTGGATAAACAATAAGAGAATAGCAAAAAGTAGAGCAATCTCACCGATCCCGAGGACGTAGAAGCGCTGAGACGACGGTTGCGCAGAAGAACTCTTCTTCAAGCAACTTCTCCCTTCTACAAGCTTCCTCTTTCTCTCTTTTTTATTTCTCTCTTCATCTTTTTCTCTATTTCTCACCTTGGACGTGCAAACCCTCTAATGGGATGCCCTAATCCCGTTTTCGAACTCCTTAAGTACGAAAACGGTGGAATTAGAGCCCAATAAAGAAACTGCGTATAAGCAGTCCGCGCCGGGTCGGGCGCCTGGCCAGGCCCAAAAACATCCAGCGAGAAAACCTTGAGAAAACTCCAATTTTGGGCGCCCGGACCAATATGGTGGGGCGTCCGGCCAGGTCATCGGGCGCCCGGTCACTAGACCGCCGGGCACCTGGCTGTTCTCAAAACAACTCAGCAGTGTTGCTGCCAAAAAACCACCTCTTGATGGAATTTCGGTCGCCCGACCAAAAATGGTCCGGGTGCCCAACCATACAGAGGAGGAAATCCCATCAAATCTCCCTATTTCCGACTCAGGAGAAATTCGTCATCTTCAAGCCAGTCAGGTTTCTACAAACCTCAAACTTACCATTAAGCAAAGTCTTGGTCATCATGTCTGACCTGTTATCATCCGTATGGACCTTCTCAAGCTGTAACACCTTCTGTTCCAAAGTATCCCTGATCCAGTGATATCGAATCTCTATGTGCTTCGACTTGGAATGCTGACTTGGATTCTTGCTCAAGTGTATAGCACTTTGGCTATCGCAATAGACCACGTGCTCTTCCTGCTTCAGGTTGAGTTCATGTAGGAACCTCTTTATCCAAAGCATCTCTTTGCATGCTTCTGTGACTGCAATGTACTCGGCCTCTGTCGTCGACAATGCTACGACCTTCTGTAGCTTGCTCTGCCAAGAGACTGCTCCCCCTACAAATGTGAACATGACCCCCGATGTAGACTTCCTCGAGTCTATGTCACCTACCATATCTGCATCTGTATAGCCTTCTAACACAGGTTTTCCGTCACCATAGCATAGGCTCAACATGGATGAGCCTCTCAGATACCGCAGTATCCACTTCACCGCTGCCCAATGTTCTTTGCCAGGATTGGCAAGATACCGGCTAACAACACCAACCGCATATGCTATGTCTGGGCGCGTACACACCATAGTATACATCAAACTTCCTACTGCTGACGCGTAGGATATCTTTCGCATCTCTTCCACTTCCGTCTTCGTCTTGGCACACTGCTTGTCGCTGAATTTGAAGTGACCATCCAGTGGAGTACTGACTGGCTTCGCTGCATTCATGTTTAATCGCTCTAGGACTTTCTCAATGTACCGCTCTTATAACAACCAAAGCTTCCTGCCGCTTCTGTCACGAGTTATCTCCATTCCTAGGATCTGTTTGGCCGGACCCAAGTCTTTCATCGCAAAAGACTTGTCCAACTCCTGTTTCAGCCTGTCAATCTTCTTGATGTCTTTTTCCATGATGAGCATGTCATCAACGTACAATAGCAGAACTAAGAAATCACCATCTGAGAACCTGCGAGTGAACACATAGTGGTCCGACTCCGTTCTATCATATTCATGCTTCAACATGAACGAGTCGAACTTCTTGTACCATTGCCTAGGAGCTTGCTTCAGCTCATACAAGCTCTTCCTAAGCCTACACACCATATGCTCTTTGCTCTTGACTTCGAACCCTTCTAGTTGGTGCATGTAGATCTCTTCTTCCAGGTCACCATGGAGAAAGGCAGTTTTGACATCTAACTGCTCTATCTCCAGATCCATGCTAGCCGCCAATCCAAGCAACACCCATATGGATGTCATCTTCACCACTAGTGAGAATATCTCCTCGAAGTCTATTCCTTTCATTTGACCAAACCCTTTCACCACAAGTTTGGCCTTGTACCTTATCTGTGAATTCTTCTACTCATTCTTCTTTCTGAACACCCACTTGTTGCTCAGAACTTTCTTGCCCTTAGGCAATTTCACCATATCATAGGTGTGGTTCTTATGCAAGGATTCCATCTCCTCTTGCATAGCTTTCAACCACTCCCCCTTATGCTCACCGGCTAGGGCCTCAGAATAATCTTCTGGCTCTCCCTCATTAGTGAGCATAATGTACTCATGCAGCGAGTACTTCTTGGATGGATGTCTGTCCCTTGATGTCCTCCTCACTTGTGGCTCAACAGGTGGATCAAGTTGGGGCTGCTCCCCCTGTCCATCTTCTGTAGGGACTCCATCATCCTCTGCACCTTGCTGTACTCTCCCGTCATTAGGCACCACGGGAGGAGTAATCGGATCCATGTCTTCCAGTTCACCTGATCTGGGTTGGGTCTTCTTTGACTTTTCAATGTCTTCTATACACTGATCTTCAATGAAAACCACATTTCTGCTCCTGACGAGCTTCTTCTCGGTCGGATCCCACAACCTGTAACCGAACTTCTCATCACCGTACCCTAAGAACACACACTGCCTAATCTTCATATCGAGCTTAGACCTCTCGTCCTTTGGTACGTGAACGAATGCCCTACATCCAAACACCCTGAGATGACTGTATAATGGATCACGTCCAGTCCACACCTTCTCAGGTACTTCTCCATTCAACGGGGCTGATGGAGACCTGTTTATCAAGTACACCGCCGTGTGCATTGCTTCTCCCCAGAACATCTTGGGCAACTTTGCATGTGATAACATGCATCTGATTCTCTCTACAATTGTGCAATTCATTCGCTCAGCCACACCATTATGCTGGGGGGTCTTGGGAACCGACTATTCATGCCATATACCCAGTGACTTACAATACTCGTGGAAGTCACCTATGTATTCACCACCATTGTCAGTGCGGATGCACTTCAATGATCTGCCTGTCTCTCTCTACTATAGCATGAAACAGTTTAAACACACCAAAGACCTCGTCCTTAGATTTCAAAGCATACACCCAAACCCTCCTAGATGCATCATCTATAAATGTGACAAAATACAATACCCCACCTAAGGTTTTTGTCCTCATAGGACCACAAACATCAGAATAAACCAAATCTAATGCATGTACTTTATTGATATGAGAAACAGTTTTAACAAAAGAAACTCTATGCAATTTCCCAGATAAACAGTTAATACAGGTTTTGAAAGGTTTACCTGTCACGTTTGGAAGGAGTCGCTTTTTCGCTAGTAGCTGAAGCCCCTTTTCACTCATGTAGCCTAGACGCTTGTGCCACACGTCAGTAGCTGAATCTTCCACTGCGTTCAATCCACCCTTGCATACACTGACACTTGCCTTGTAAAAGGTGCAACACTTCTTTCTTCTGGCAGCAATCAACGAACCCTTGATGAGCTTCCAGCGCCTGCTAACAAACCGACTTTTATAGCCATCATCATCCAGCCTTCCCGTCGACATCAAGTTGAGGTGAAGGTCTAGAATGTGCCTCACATCCCTGAGAACCAATGTGTAGCCCACATCGGTCTTCAAAAAAATATCACCGACCCTTACGATCTTTGAAACACCAGAATTTTCCATCTTCACTGTCACATAGTCACCTAACTTGTAGCTTGTGAAGAAATCTCTGCGTGGAGTCGCATGAAAAGAGGCTCCCGAGTCTATCACCCAGTCGGTGTCCTGACTCGAAGCCGTGAGACAAATATCGTGATCTGCTGAGAGAATAACAACAACGTCACCATCTGAGGCGACTGCAGTAGAATTCGATTCATCTTCCTTCTCCTTTCCTTTAACCTTCTTGTCACTCTTCTTCTTGTGACATTCATGCTTATAGTGGCCATTCTTGCCACAGTTCCAGCATTCAACATCTTTCCTGGCAACTGACTTGCCTCTTGATTTATCTTGGGCCTTTCCGCCCTTTCTGTTCTTTCCTTTCCCCCGATCTTGTGTCACAAGGGCCTCTTGTTGAGCAGGCCCTAGAGACTTCCTCCTTGTCTCCTCATTGAAGAAACAACTGGTTACCTGATCCATGGATACATTTCCGTCTGACGCGGAGTTACTCAAAGACACCACCAATGTCTCCTAACTGTCAGGCAATGAGCTAAGCAGTAGCAAAGCCTAAAGTTCATTATCCAGGACCATCTTCATGGCGGAGAGGTGCTTCACTATGTTGCTAACCTCATTCATGTGTTCAGCCACAGAACCACCATCTTTGAACTTGAGATTCACAAGTCGTCTTATCAGGAATATCTTATTGCCGGCTGTCTTCCTCTCATATAACCCTTGCAATTTCTTCCATAGGCTAGCCGCTAAGGTCTCTATAGACACGCGGTGGAAAACCGAATTATCCAACCATTGTCTAATGAACCCCACCGCCTTCTGATCCAATTTCTTCCAATCATCATCCGACATATCATTCGTCTTAGCCGATACACCTAGAATTGGAGCATACAAGTCCTTGCAATAAAGCAAGTCCTCCATCTTAGCATGTCATATGGTCTAGTTAGAACCATTGAGGCTGATCATCCTTGATGAGCCACCTTCCATAATTCAGAACCGATCCCACTCCGTTCAAACAACCTGAACGTTTTGATACCACTTTGTTGGGTGCGTTTCACACAAACCTTCGGATCTCGCCCCCCAATGCACTAGAATTATGGACTATGATAATGCAATAATCAAGAATAAACATCAATCACACGACACAAGGAGTTTTTACGTGGAAAACACTCAAAAGAGGTAAAAACCACGGGACCTAGTCCAAATCAACAATCCACTATCTCAAGGAACTGTTACAACTGATCTCAAGCACACACCGCTTGGATCAAACCTTCCTTACGTAGGAGTGGATAAACAATAAGAGAATAGCAAAAAGTAGAGTGATCTCATCGATCCCGAGGACGTAGAAGCTCTGAGACGACGGTTGCGCAGAAGAACTCCTCTTCAAGCAACTTCTCCCTTCTACAAGCTTCTTCTCTCTCTCTCTCTCTCTCTCTCTCTCTTCTTTATCTCTTCCTCTTTTTCTCTCTTTCTCACCCTGGACGTACAAACCCTCTAATGGGATGCCATAATCCCGTTTTGGAACTCCTTAAGTACGAAAACGGAGAAATTAGAGCCCAATAAGGAAACTGCGTATAAGCAGTCCGCGCCGGGTTGAGCGCCTGGTCACCAGACCGTCGGGTGCCCGGCCAGGCCCAAAAACATCCAGCGAGAAAACCTTGAGAAAACTCCAATTTCGGGCGCCCAGACCAATATGGTCGGTCGCCTGGCCAGGTCATCAGGCGCCCGGTCACCAGACCGTCAGGTGCCCGGCTGTTGTCAAAACAGCTCATCAGTGTTGCTGCAAAAAAACCACCTTCTGATGGAAATTCGATTGCCCGACCAAAAATGGTCTGGTCGCCCGACCATACAGAGGAGGAAATCCCATCACACCAGGCAATGGATGCCGTTGCCTGCGAAAGCCTTTGTCAGGAACTTACTGTACAGAAATGCTAGGTGGGGCCCACCGTGATGTTTATGAGAAACCACCCAGTCCATTCATTTTCCAGATCATGTTAGGACATGGCCTGAAATAAGACCGATACAAAACTCAAGTGGGCCCCAACGACTGGAAAAAGTGGATATGTAAATGCCTACCGTTGAAATCTCCCTCGAGTCCACTGTGATGTTTTACATGTCATCCATTCGCCCATGAATGTTTCAACCGTGGACCCTCAATCTTTACTCTTTCCTGTCATGCGGCCTTATTTTCAACCGTGGACCCTCAATTTTCAACACTTGAGTTTTGGATTTGCCTTATTTTTGAGCCATGACCAAACATAATCTGACAAAAACGGATGAACAGAGCGGATTTCTCACAACCATCACGATGGGCCTCACCAAGATTCCCCTCGCAGGAAGCCGGCCATCTGCATCCGTTCCACACACTTGGTAGAAACAGGAGTACTTTATTGCCATTTCTCCGCAAGTCACGTGTTAAGGCAGATTACCATTTCAGACCGTCTATCTTGTTGTCCACACCATATCAAACTAAAAACAGATTGAATAATCTCAGACATTGAATGAGTGACCTTTGAAATAACGGTTGAAAATTTTAGATGGTTATTATTGCAAGAGAATACATCTTTTGTGGTCCCGTTACCCAAGAGCAGCCTTAGTTAATACCTGACCCGCAAGCGTACTGTGGATAAAATGGGTTTACCATTTTCAGTTCTCCCAATTGCACCATATCATTTCCTCCTGCCCACGCCTTGTCGATGCCCTCTAGCCGGTGATGGCAACGTGAGTCACGCGGGACCCACGTTGCAGGTGACCTGTTCATAAGAAATCAGAGAGGTCCACGCATTAGGTGACCCCACATGCAATCAAGAAAAGCACAATGAAATGTCTATATTCAACATGCAAACCAATGGAACAGGCTAATTTTGGGCTGCACTGGGTGGGCCAGCTGATGCACAGATCAGATTTTCTATCCTCGTGTCATGAAGGCAATGTGGCCTCGTGATTAGAGGTCTGGTGGGAGTTGAAGAGGCACTGGATTAATAGGAGCCCACAGTGCTAATGGGGATCCAAAGTGCAGCAACGGTAGCCCCACCCATTTTCAATGGTGGTTGTTCAATCTCCACCGTTTCTCATGGTTCGTGGTTCACTAGAGTTTTGAATCCAGCTGATATTTGTGTTTTTCCTTAAATTAGGCTAGCCTTTGCCTAAAGTTTGATGGCAAAGAAACATCATAGTGGGGCCTAATAAGGTTTCAACAATAAACATCATTGTCCCAACTATTCTCTATCGTGTGGCCCACCTATGATATGGATCTATCTTCAAGTTGGGCCCATGACCTAAATGATTTGGCAAAGAGGATGGACGGTGTGAATGTAACACATGTATCATGGGGAGGCCTATGATGAAGCCCCTTCGTAGCACCCAAGAGGGCTTCCACCCTTGATAGACGTATACACGAGCATGTGGTTGGCAGGCCAAATAAGATAACCGGTGGTAGGGTATTTTTGACCAAAAGTTTTACAATTTCTCAGGAAAATGCAAGATAAGATGGGCCTCACGAGGAATAGGTTCCAAAACACTATTTGGTGTTTCCGCTTGAGCGTTGAATCTGTCTCTTTTTGGGCCCATATTCGAGCATGGTCTTATAAAATGGATGAAAGGAGTGGATAACAGATGCAGCACGGTGGGCCCCTCCACAGGTCTGCCCGGACGGTAATACGTCCTTGCCGGTGCAGGACGCAATCCGCGTCGAGATGGGCACAGGGCGAGAGTAGACGAATCGGTTACGGTGCGGGTACGAGAGAGGGAGTGGTGGACGGGCGAACACCAAAGCCGGACAGGAGGAATGCTCAGAGACCTCCCCTACGTGAGATGGACGAGATGCATCGCGGCATACAGACCAACGTGGCAAACCTGTGAGAGTTCTGATCCATTCATCATGTAGAAAATATCACGAATATCTAATTTCCCAGAAACTGGTATGGTCCACTAAGCAAATGATAGTAAATTATATAAGAATTTGGATGGTTAGGAAAAATACCAACGTCTCATAATCAAGGTGTGATTATGGCCAATATGCTGATTTTTACATTGTGAAATTTTGGTCAAAAAATTCAACAAGTAAGAGATAACTGTAACATGGCCCAGATCTTGTACACATATGTCTTATTTACATGTGTGCCTGCGAAGCCCCTATCTCCATCTCACGCGAGTTGAGCACTTTACTATTCCTTAACATGCCGTGGAGGACATGACATTTGAATAATCTTCGCACGTTGGAAGGGGCGTGGTTTGGGTGGATCCCCGGATCCAGGTCGGTGGTTACCCAACTATGGGGCCATTGTGATGTATGTACCTTACATCTACACGGTCCATGCATTTTTAAAGCTCATTTTAGGGCATTCCCAAAAATGGAGCAAATCCAAATCTTATGTGGACCATACCACATGAAATAGTAGTGATTGAATCCACACCATTAAAAACTTCATGGGGACCACTGGAATGATTATTTTCCATCCAACCTGTTGAAAAGGTCACAAAGACCTGGATGAAGATACCAAACAAATATCAGAGCTCGATCAAAAAATTTTGTGACCAACGAGAAGCTTTTAATGGTTGGGTACCATTGTTTACTTTATTATGGTTCACCTGAGTTTTGTATCTATTCAATTTTTTGAATCATGCTCTAAAATGAGTTTTCAAAATGAATGGACGGTGTGGATGTAATAGACACACATCACACAGTAGACAGCACGGTAAGAGATCCACCCACCTCGGTGGATCCGGGGATCCAGCGAAGCCGCGCCCCGTGGGAAGGGATACCTCGATGGGAGCGGATTAGGTGTTGCCCAGGTAACACCTTCGTCGGTGTTAACCTTACCGTGGGGCCCACTTTGATGATTTTTGGTATATCCACTCAGTCCATCCTTATTTTCAGCCTATTTTAGAGGCAGATTAAAACATTAAGAAGATCCAAGTCTTAGGTGGACCACACCACAGGAAGAAGTATTTGATTGAACGATCACCATTAAAAACATCCCAGGGCCCATCGTAAGCACATCTATAATGTTCATGTGCAATCCAAGGTCAACCCAACCTATCATGTGGTAATTTATATATTTTCAAAAGAATTTAAGGCTCTCCTTTTTTGGTCAATCGTGTAACACACGCACCCACTGGTGCTATTAGCATTTCGAAACCAAGAACCCCTATTGGAACTCCACAGAATCTACCAACGAGGCAAGGCTCTGAAACCCATGTAGTCATGTTAAGGCTCATATCACTAAGCAATTTCGATCTCCCACTTAGTGTACTCCTGAAGTCAATGACAAAAAAAGTTTTATCGAATGTAGAAGATTAGGTTTTTTAAGAATAACAAAATTGAGGTGTGGTATATATTAAAAACTTCAACTTTTTTACATCTCTCCATGGGTTACTTGCACATGTGCCAGTGTCCCTTTTAGTCCTTCAAGCGTGCCACATGAGCTACCCACCATCTTTTTTGGCACTCCACATGTGCCCAAGAACTGTGTTTTTCATCGTCCAAATTTGGCACTTCTCCCCCCATGTGCAGACTATAGACCACCCTAAATGCGGTACATGCCATGTGTTAATGTGTACACATGCCACCGGTAGGCTCAATCACCACACGTGTGGTCAACGTTGTTTGCACTCTATAAGTGCTAATGTCCCAATGCTAGACAAGCCGATGTATAGCTTCATGTTCCTTGTGCCAATGTACCACATGTGCCACTGTCTATCTTTACTTATATCCTAAATACCACATGTGCCACATTCCAACTTACACTCGTCATTCGGCAACATATGTCTCATGTGTGACATTTACCACCATCTAGCTATGCTCGCATCCTATGGTCTTGCATGTCCTAGGTCAGGAAAAGTTGTCACTCTGCCATGCCATTTCTGTTGCAATTTAATTTCAAGTGTCCAACTTGTGTTGTATATGTACATGTGACATGTGCCATAATCCACAAGACGTAAATGAGATTTAATATGAATCTTTTATAACTAGATGGGACTCAGGAGAAAAGTGTTATGTACACATGTCAAATGTGAGACGATAGTAAAAAGTAGTAAAAAATATGACTTTATTTAACATTTCACAGGCATATGTGACACACACGCCTAACATTTTATTTTGCCAATCCACATCAATGGATTCAGATAACCCCACCTTGCGATGCACCCATGCATCAGCTGAATTTCAAAACATTCATTAGATTTGCCCCCGTGATCATATGGTGTTTGTGGTGGGCCATCCGTAGTAAAACCTACTAAATGGACTAGAGAGTAGAACCGCATGTGAAGTGTACAGAAAGTGGATCATCCATAGTGGGACCCACACAACATCAGCCAAATTAATGCACATGGGTGGGCCTTCATTCTGATTATCGAGTGCATCCAAACAGGCCCTTAAAAATCCCATCAGCCTCGTTATCTACATCCGAACAGGCCCGAAATGCCCTTCAACGCTCTTTAAAAGTTATGACCCTCTTAACATACATCGAACAGATGAAGCGTTTCACTTTCACACGGCTCTACTTTATAACAAGTAATCACATGAAAACGCTTGTGCCAGCAATGACCCGCAAAAAAAGAGATAACTTCCTCAGAACGTGATTACGACCATGACCCACATATACTTCTAAGAACGTGATTACGACTGGGACCCACTTCGATCTGATTTTGTCTCCAGAAAATGTAGGAACCTGGTCACAAGCTACGAAATCTTGAAAATGACACATCTGCATGAAAAAGCTCTGTGAGGTCCACCATGTTGTGTGCATGACATCCAGTCCGTCCATCATTTACACGAGACAATGTTAGGACGTGACCCTAAAAATCAATCCAATTCATAACTCAAGTGGGCCACACGGTAGGGAACAGTGAGGATGGGGATGTCTACAATTGGAACGTTCCTGCTGATGATGTCTATATGCCACCCAATAAGTTCACAGCGTGATTCCCACCAGGATGAAGAGAAGAAGCCAAGTATCAGCCGATTCAAATGATTGACAGCATGGATGCCACACACATCACGGTTGGTTGCACAAGGATGCGGCTTCAGTGGATCCTGTGGGACCCACCATGATGTATGTCCCTTACATTCACGCTGTCCATCCGTTTTGACAGCTCATTTGAGGAAACGATCCAAAAAATGAAGCAGATTCAAATCTCAGGTGGACCACACCAAAGGAAAGAATGGCGATCAAATGCCCACCATTAAAAACTTCTTATGGGCCACTGGAATGTTTATTTGCCATTGAACCTTTTGATAAGGTCAAAACACATGGATGAAGGGACCACACAAATATCAGCTTGAACCAAAACTTTTGTGAATAAGTGGTGATCAAATACCACTATTAAAAACTTCTTGTGGGCCACCAGAATGTTTATTTGCCATCGAGGCTGTTGATAAGATCATAAAGACGTGGATGAAGTCACCACACAAATATCAGCTTGATCCAAAGCTTTTTTGACCCACAAGAAGTTTTTAATGGTCAATCAGCACTGTTTCTGTGATGTGGTCCACCTAGAATTTTTTGTCTTCTTCGTTTTTTGTGTCATGCCCTAAAATGATCTGTCAAAATGGACGGACGGCATGGATGTAAGGTAAATACATCAAAATGGGCCCCACAGTCGGGCATCCACCGAAGCCGTGTCGGTGGCACAGAGTTCTTTGCAGCTAGCCAGGTCTGTCAGGCTTTGGAGCCCAGTCACTGGGAAACTCATAGGTGCGACTCGGTCATGAATAGCACGACTCCTCAAATAAGTACTTTAATTCCAAAAATAAGTATTTAAGATATTAATTCCTGCTTTAAGTATTTTTAATTTAATTATGTATGACCAGTAATCTAGTGAACAAAGTGCATGGGAACTTTTTCGTGCACATAATAATTCGGTTGGACAGTCCATTCGTCTGCCTTGAAAATCTTACACTGATCGGATGATCCAAACCGTCCAGTTAGTGGCATGGAAGTTGGATGTAGAAGATTGTTCATAGATGAGACCAATTACATATGTTTAAAACCATACGTGTTATGGGTAAAACCCGAGCTGCCCAGGATCGGCCCATGAGGCAGCCAAGCCCATGGGCCCAAGCACAGCCCTATGGCTCGGCCTCTGCGGTTACTTGCCTGATGGGCTACAAGCAGAAGGGCAGCAGGGACCAAGACCGAGCCAACATCAGATCAGCCTTGATGATAGTCATTTTGGATGTATCAAAGACTAACCCAGGTCAAAATGTCTACTGACGTGGTTGACCTGACCACCAGATCGGCCTCAACCATGACCCACAGCAGATCGACCAGAACCACCACCTCGACAACTACGGGCGGAAGTCCAGGAATGCACCTAGGGGAGATGGATGCGTCTTTAGCTGTTACAAGCGTGATTCACATCTTCGGGAATCATGCCGCTCAACGGGTCTCTCACTCCTTAATTTTAGCTATGATTCTGGGCCACGATTACTCTCTAATGGCTATAAATAAAGGCATTCGCCTCCATTTCAAGGTAAGAAAAATCTAACCCCTTAAAGGGCAATCCTTCATTTTTTGCTACTAGACTCGTCTGACTTAGGCATCAGAGGACTAATAGCTGGACCCTGACCACCCTCTAAAATCTTTCTTTGTGTTGTGTAGGACCAATCTCCCGGATCCAACTGGCTCACCAACAAGAGATCTTAATTGCTCATTGATCCTAGAAGGTCATCCAGCTCACCTCGTATGTTGACCATTTTTCAGCATCAGCAGATTGACGTCGTCTGTGGGAATCGATAAAATCGTGTTCTCACCATTTTTTAGCTTGACACACGATTCTAGCTCTTATTGCAGCTGAGTACCCTCACTGGACTTTGTTCAGGGAAGAGCAGGTTCCGTAGCTGCCTTCTCTGCCTGACTAGTTTCCTTCTCAGCCGCCTTCGCAGGCCACAAATAAGCAAAAGTCATGAAATTGGAAAGGCATAGTTGGTTCCCTCGAAGAACTTAGTGTCCTCGCGGAGCAAGTGCACCACCTTACAAATCTGATAGAGGGGTTGAAGAAAGATCCCAGAAGGACCTGCGCAAGAAGACATGTCCGAAGTCATTCACATAACATAAGTAAGCGGTTGAAATCACCAAGCAAAGGTGAAGTGAGGCCGAGCTCATAGATCCGACAAGGGAAAAACATCTACAAGGTCCTTCCAGCATCATGGACAACAAGCCGAGCTGATGTATCAGCGCATAGAGGCCGACCAGGCCCCATAAGCCGATGAGACCAGAGAGGTCGATGAGGCCCCATAAGCCGACGAAGCCACAGACGCCGACCAGGCCCAAAAGCTCTAGACAGACCTGGGCAGTCAGAATAGCCTCAGACCAAGAGTCGAAAAACAGACCTGGTTAGTTGGAATAGTCCTAGATCAAGAGTCGAAAGATCGACACGTGCAATCAGAATAGCCCTGACCGAGAGTCCAAAGAATGACCTAGGCACTCGGAATGGTTGAAAAAGTTAGACCAAGCGCGAAGTGTCTAGAGGAGACTTCCGCCACGCCCTATACCAAGAGTCCAAAGAATTGACCTGGGTAGTCGCAGATCTCTATATGTCGACTCGAATAGTTGGCAGAGCGTACGGGCCACCTCTACATGCCGACCCGAACAGTTGGCAAAGCCTATAGGAAAAGCCTACAAGCCACATCTACATGCCAACCCTAACAGTTGGCAGAGCTTACGAGGCCTCCCCTTCAGGCCGACCTAAAGTTGGCCAGCCTACAAGGCCATGCTACCAAGCCTGACCAGTTGTGAAGATCAAGCACAAAATGTGTCCAGGAGGACCTGCACGGGAAGACCTGCTCAGGAAGACTTGCCCAAGAAGACCTGCCCTAGGACGACCTGTACGAGGTCGTTCACATAGTATGAGTAAAGCGGATGAAACTACCTAACAGAGGTGGAATGAGGCCGAGCCTATAGATCAATCGACTCTGAACAGTAGCAGAATCCAATAAGGGGAAACAACTACAGAGCCCAGAGGAAGACCTCAACCCTTAAAGGGGATCTACATCACCAAGCATGAGCCTATGACAGTTCAGTGTTTATGAAAATGTCAGCTCATCCATTTCTCTTTACTCCCGAGCCGAGCAAGTTAGGCTTAAGAGTATGCAACTTTCGTTGTGGGTAAATTCGAGCTGACCTCAAGTCACGAGGAAAGTCCATAGTTTTATGGGCTCAGGTACAAGTCCTCAAGCTTTTGCGCTAACGTCGGACACTAAATGACCGACCATGATAAGAGAAAGAGTCGAGGGTAAGAACCGAGGCCGACCTGAGACCATAGGGCCGACCTAAGACCACCAGGCTGACCCGAGACCAGTTCGAGGATGACCTGAGGTCACTCACATAAGATGACGTACGAAGTGAGGAACTCGGGTGACGAGCTCCATTAACGGAGCATAAAAAATAAATTTGGCAATCGAAGGAGCAACAACTCCAATTCAAAATAACTCTAAATCAGGGAGCTCGACCAATGAGCTCCCCCTAAGCCAACATGTCCCACGACCGCCATAAAGGCGCATGGTAGATCAGGGATGAGCCCGAAAAAATCGGACACGTCTGCAGGAGTTACAGGCGTAACCCATGCCACTGGGAATCACACCGGTCATTACGGGTATAATGCCTAAGTTCAATGCGCTCTATAATTCTCCGGTTATCTTATAAATAGGAGACATTCTTGCAAGCCAAGGGATGGACAATCTCCCCCAAGCATTCTGCATATACGGTCCTCAAACCTTTGGCTTGACTTAAGCATTGGAGGGCTAACGGTTGGACCTCGACCACCCCTCTTAGCTTTCTTTTGTGATTCATAGGGCTCGGGAGATCTTTAAATCTAGATCCACTCCACTCATCTTAGGAGATTAGGGGTAGTAGTTCGCACGGTGGTGGGGTCACATTATCTCATCTATTGACCAGTTAAAGACCACATCATCTCATTTATTGACTAGTTGTTTACAACAACAATACGAATATGTGATGTTTGCTTAGCAGTGGAAGAAGAGGGGACTGGAGACCAATTGGACGGTTCAAATAGGTGATGTGAATGCAAAGAAGATTGTTACAACTCTGTGCATGGGAAGGTTTCCATGCAGTTAGCCGACTGAGATCATTGCTCTTAAATACCAAGTTGGGTCTAGTAACGACTCAGTGAGTCTTCTGGTAGACTTGCCACCCTCCACTTGAATTTGGAGGTCTAGGCATGCTTTTTTACATTGGTTCATATGGTGTGGCCCACAAGAGTTTTGGATCAGCCAGATTATTGGGGCGTCCCATCTTCGTGTTTCTCTGCACCTTTGCAATGTTTGGATTACAGAAACATTAATGCGGGCATAAAAGTCTGTCCTCTATATGAGTGATAATACCATATGCTCAACACAAAAATAAGATTTCCTTCTTGGTTTTTACGGAGTTAATAGTACCATGCTTGATACAAATGCACTCATAGATTGCACTAGTGGCCCACATTAAATTAAATGAAAATTTGGAACCCTCGTTGCAAACTTACAATCTCAAATCAGATTGGTTGAACCATCCTAACCTTTGATGCATGGATGCTTGTTTTTTAGAACAGGGCAATTGGATATTTTTCATTTTAAGTGCTAAATGCCTAGGATGCAACAATACGAGTAGTAATGCCCAGGATTCCAATTTTAATATTTTTAAGTTATGGTGGTATGAGGTGTATCGAACTATCACATTCTCTCCTAATTAGGACTCAACATACACCCTCTAGATCTATAATTAGATAAGAAGCGATTTCCAATCTTAAACCGTTTGTCTCAAATTGTTGATATGATCACACTCAATTAGCACACTTGATTATATATGCATGTGCAAAAATCCCAATGCTTTAATTATAATGTATACATTTATCCACTTTTGAAATTGAAAAAAATTTGTCTTGAAAAACTTAGTTGATTAAGGCTACTTCAAAATATTAATATAGTAATATATAAGTATTTTTTGAACCTATTAGTATAAAATTCAACCATCCATTCAATATGATATTTTAGACAAGTTTTATACGCATCATCATCACTATTAGATCTTTCGTGATCTCCTTCTAACCTGTTCTTGTGACCTTTTTTTGATTTGACTGCTTTCCCAAAATACTTCTAACTCTGTAGGATCTATAGCATAGCTTTAAAAGTAGACATCAAAGTAGTGTTACTCCATCATAACCTTGTCACGTGTCTTAGAATAAAAAAATATAAAAGTCACCTACGAGATTAGCATATATATTCATATGATAATTGAATTGAAATCAATTTATCACTTGTAGGTAATTGGTCTCGAAACACCTATAGCTCAATTCATAAATCGTAAATGATGAAGAAGTTTGTCGTATTGGTGATTAACACAATCCATATGATCAATTCATGATCTATCTCTGGTGTAGTATATAGCTTTACATGATCTTGACAGGGTATGGAGTTGATTGTGTTGATCCCTGAAACATATGATCATATATAATATTAGTATTTTATAATATAACTATAATAATATACTATTATAATGTATGTTTTAGGATGATAAAAAGCTTATTTTCTCTAAGCTTCAGGCACATATTCAATTTTACCTTGGCAATTTTATAATTTTAAACTATAGGCTAAAACTTTAGATACAATTATAGTTTGGAGCTTAGGCAATCATATTTGGAGCGATGAATGAAATGTACTCAATAGAAAACTTAGACCAGTTCCTCTACAAGTCCTAAAATAAGTTTACAAGGGTTGTGCTTTGGGGTGACTGTATAGGCTTGAATCTTGATTTTTGGGCATTCGATCATCATGTGGAGGCTCACTTAATGCACAAATTGAATGACATCCACAAATGCAATAATAACCTATAATTAGGTGAACAACTATTTGCCTGTAATTGAATAGATCTTTACCTGCAGATGAATAGCTGAGAGAATATGTTTATTCCACGAAGGACTTGTAGAGGATCCAGCCTCTTTAGTTGAATTCTAAAACATGAAAAATTAATTTTGCAAGTAATTCATTTTTTTAATGTTTATATCTATTAATCTTAAAAAATTAAATAAGAAAACTTACTTGACTGAATCACCGCACAATTTTTCAAATTCAAATTTTACAGGTGGACCAAATCGAATAGAGTCTTAGTTTACCAACTCCGGTGGAGCGGGTGACTTCGCTGAACTTGGGAATCTGACCTGTATACTACTTGTCCGAATCTTAAAACCATGGGGAGATTACTAGAGGCGTTGAACTATGGTATATATTTCTAAAACGAAGTGGGTTGATTGGGCACTCGGCCGAGTCAACTTGACTCGGCAAGATTTTGAACTGAGCCTATAGGAAACTAGACCACGTAGAGTGCAACACAGTTCAGACTCAGAGTCAATAAGATCCGTTGAGTCGACTTGAAAACTCGGCAGACTGATATACAACTCGGTGTAACTGAATTCAAGTCACTCAGTGAAACTCAAACTTAAAATTATTTTACACTCATAATAATTTTCATTTGTATATTAAACTACTGCGTCGAGTCTACCTGACTCGACTGGACAGTGAGTCAAGTCGAGTTTTTCCAGCTTTTGAACTACGGAATGTACTGAGTTTCAGTTCTGACTGTGAATGGACCATGCCCCAGGACTCCCAGGTTGGGAGATCCTCGCCACCTATCTTGGGTCTTTTCTGAGTTGGAAAATGAAATATTTCTCTTTTTCAACCCTTTATTTAAAGGTCAAAAACCTACAGCTTAGATTGTTTAACAATGGAATTTCTGTGTCTTGGTCCATCCAGGTGGGCCCAGCAGGGATATGTTCTAGATTATTCTGTGGGCCGTGCTTGTCCGAATTGAAACCAAAGCCGTCGCACGAGGATCTTGCAACTGTTTAAAAAAAAGGTAGGATATATCATCAGTAACGGTCATATCGGGATTTTCGACCTCCTCCACTGAGCAAATTTTCCATCTGGAACTGATGGGCCCATGGTTGATGATCTGAACCGTTGATCTGATGGGCAAAAAAATAGATGAATAGCGAAAATCTACAAGCATGGTCCATGGAAAAGGCCGGGCGATTGGATGCCTAGGATCTTCCTATGTAGAAAATGCTTTGAGCTTCCTCATCTATGGTGAATTATGTCGACTTAACGGTCTGGATGGGCTTATCAAGACATTCACCTTCAAACTTATTGAAGAAATCCTAACTATCCAATTAATGGTTATGAAATGTATGGTTAATATTACTTTTCAGTGTAATTTTTCGGTTATGCTCCAACCAATGTCGGATCAGCTATTTGGACGGCCCCGATTGTCATGAAACTAGGCCGTGGCCCATGAGTAAGTTCGAAGAGTCACCACCATTTTTAAAGATAAAATAATCCCGTCTATAAATTCTGCATGGTAACCAGGTCCATGCGTCATCTCAACCGCCTAATTGGTTGCAAATGCTCCTCGACCTCTTTGATGGCATGATCCTAACCTTTCAATTAATGAGGAGATACTCAATGCTCGACCAAGCAAAATGGGCCTTGTAAAGTTGCTCAATGGAGCCCAGCAGTTGGGATCCCGGATCATGCCAACCGTCCAAAAGCAACCAATCCGAGGGGGTTATGAACTATAAACGGATACGATCTTGGAAGCGGGGATGGCGTTACGGTGTATGATTTACACACGGTATCAATCATCATTTTCACATGATGATAAAAAAGAAGAGTTTGTAAACAGACAAGTTCATGGTTGTCAAATGACGAGAATTCGTATACGGCATCCTCTTTCAGAAATAACATTAATGCTACTCGCATGAATATGGTGGTGACTGATCCAACGTACACGTGGCGTCCAACAATCCCGACAACCAAATAACGGGTACAACCGTGGATGGATCATATCCTGAAAATCAGTGGTCCATCTGTTTAGGGTTATCCAACGGTTAAAATTTCAAAGGCGTAATTATCTAAAATTGATGGTTGATACCGCCAGATCACCGTGGTATGCTCCGTGATTGCCGTACACAAATGTCGTGTGTATAAAAGGATGATTACCACGATTTTGAAAATGGTGCTTAAATAGCTTCTAGATTATACTCTTGGATCTTCTGTCCCCTAACTTTCGAAATCAGATTGCGTACTAAGTTACTCAGTACGCTTTTATCGTAGTGAGTAAACTCAGTTGGACCCACTGTGAATGTACGTGGTTTATCCACGCCGCCCATCCGTTTTGCGAGCTCATTTTACGGGTTAAGACTAAAATTTAAGCCTATCCAAAGTTCAAGTGGACCATACCAGAGGTAACGGTGGAATAATGATTTCCACCGTTGAAACCTTTCTAGCGACTGCAGTGATTTTTATTTGTCATCTAACCTGTTCATAAGATCACATAGACGTAGATGACGGGAAAGCATAAATATCAGTTTGATACAAAGCTTCTGTGTTCACTAAGAAAATTTCAACTCAATTCACACTGTTTCCCATAGTGTGTTCCACTTGAGCTTTGGATATGCTTCATTGTTTAGATCAAGAAGTAAAATTTTATGGTAAAACGGATGGGCTGAGTGGATAAAATACATAAATCAAGGTGAACACCACAGAGTTTACTCAGTACTCAGTACAATGTATCAATCCCATCGGACGCGGTTTGGCCGGTGACGCTGCCGCTAGCGAGGTGGCCAGTGGCCGGTGGACGTGGATTGCCTGCCAAAGCCTTTGGCAGGCATCTCCTCGCTCGGAATCTAGGTGGAGCCCACCGTGATGTTTTTAAGAAATCTACGCCATAAAACCGTTTTGTGAGATCATTTTAGGCGTTGGGACAAAAAAAATGAATGGGATCCAAGACTCAAGTGGATCGAAAACGTGACGATTGAATTTCCACAGTTGAAATATTCATGGGGCCACATAAGTTTCCAATCAGGATAATATTTGTATTTTCAGTTCATCTCAGTAGGAATGACATTATGAACGGTATGGATGGAATATAAACATCACTGTGGACCTCATAGAGGTTTCAACGGTAGGAATTTTCCTACCCACCTTTTTCTTTAGTGCGGCCCACTTGATTCTTTGATCCCATTCATTTTTTGTTGCAACGCCTAAAATGATCTCACAAAACGTTTGGACGGCGTAGATTTCTTACAAACATCACGGTGGGCCACACCTAGATTCCGAGCGCAGCCTGCGAAAGGCTTTGGCAGCAATCCGCGTCCGTGGTCGGTGCTCTTTGGGCCCACCATGAAGCATGTGTTTTATCAACTCAGTCCATCCATTTTTCCAGATCATTTTAGGCCTTGATTAATCAAAAAAATGAGGCTGATCTAAATCTCAGGTGATTGATAGGAAAACAGTAGTGATTGAATTTCCACCATTAAAAACCTCCCAGGCTCACTGTAATGTTCATTTAATATCTAACCTTTTGATTAGTTCATAAACACCCAGATGAAGGGAAAAAAAAAATATCAGCTTGATCCAAAACTTTTGTGGCCCCAAGAAGTTTTTAACGGTGGGTGTTCAACACTGTTTCCTGTAAAGTAATCCATTTGAGATTTGGATCTACCTCAATTTTGGTATCATAGCATAAAAAGATCTGCAAAAATGGATAGACAGCGTGGATGAAACACATACATCATTGTGAGGCCCACAGGGCACCGTCCACTGGCCATTGGGTCTAGAATCCTACAATTCCTCAGAAGAATGGAGAAAAAGAAAAAAAAGAAAAAGAAAAAGAAAAGAAAAGAAAAGAAAAGGGAAAATCGTTCTTTCCAGAATCTTTTAGGTAGCCCACCAAAGAGAAAATCTCTTCGGTGGAGTTCTAGTTGAAGAAGAGGACGCAACTTTGCGGTCCCAGGTCCAAGCAATCAAAATTAAAAAATACAAACACACCCCCCATAAAGAAATTTTAAAAAATCACACGGTGTACTCGTGGACGGAATGTATGGTGATTTCATCCATTGGTCCACTTCATGGGTGGCCCCACCATTGAAAATGTTACAAAAATTTAGACATACAATGGCAATATGCAAGTGGGAACTTTAAAGGCAAATAAATTAGCAACAACGCAATCAACGTGTAAGATTTACCTGATCGTAATCATCGATCTTTTGGTTGTGGCCTATGTTGATGCTGAAAATTAATCAACAGAAAAGATGATGATCCTTTGATCTTAACGGTTGGATGACGTTGATCTTCTCCTTGAAAGAAGTCTGGGTCTGGACCGAAGGTTCCCTGGATCCTGTAAAGCACAAAGGAAAGCTAAGGGGGGTGGCTGGGGTCCAGCCGTTAGCCCTCCGATGCCTAAGTTAGTTGGATTTCAAAAGATTAAATCTCTCTTTCGATCAGTTTTTGTGTCGTACCATGCATCAATTTATAGACTTAAGTTGTGGGATTACGTTCCCTTTCTGCAGCCGTGATGTTTGTAAAGAAAATCTCGGATCTCCGAGATTTCCTGAGCTGTCCCGTGATCTTCGGAAATATTTGACGAGTTGGTTAAAGATTTCTCGGATTCTTTTCCTCTTATTGCGCGCAATTTTAAGAAAATTGCGGTAACGGAACCAGCTCGTCGCAATGAAAGAGGTCAGTCTTATGAGGTCGTTTAGAGGGATCGCTTCTTCTTTCTAGACTAGGTCGGTCAGACTTGACGACCTGTTTTCAGGTCGTGTTGCCTGTCTTCAGGTCGGATTCGAGCTGAACAGGCTGATCCAGATCTATCCTGAGGTCAGCTCGTATTCTTCTCACAACAGCCTATCTTTAGTGGGAAGCACAAGATCAATGGTCTGGATCGGTATTCAATGTACAATTTGTGGTCCAGTGGCCACCTTGTGTGTTTGAGACACCATACCATTGCTGGAAAAATAAAAAGTTAAAAAACCATTGTAGTCAGCGAATGGATCGGCGTGTTTCCTCACTATTCAAAATTTGAAAACTTACTCTTCAAATCAAAGAAAAATCAAACTTTCAAACGCAATCTGAGTAGTGGCCCCACCTGAAAATGACCGTTCGCAAATGAGGATGGTCCATTAATTGGAGCTATCTTTATTTCCCAAAAATGACAAAAAAGAAAAAAAGAAAAACAGGTATAGCCCACCTGACGAGTAAAGCCGCCCAATTTTCAGAAGGCACAGTGGATTAAGTGTTACCCGGGTGGGTCCTTACCGTGTTGGGCCCACCTTGATGAATGTGTTGTATATCCACGCCGTCCATCCGTTTTTCCAAGCCCGTTTTAGGATTGATCCCAAAACTTAAGCAGATTCAAACCTCAGGTGGACCACAACTCTGGAAGTTTTGAATGTTAACGTCAATCCCCACTGCTTTCTTTGGTGTGGTCCAGTTGAGATTTGGGTCTACCTCATTTTTGGGTTCATTCTCTAACACGATCTCGAAAAATGGATGGACGGTGTGGATATAATAAATACACATGGTGGGCCCACAGAACTTTGCCCCATCAACAAACCACCGAGGTTGGCGTGGATATAAAACATACACCATGGTGGGGCCCACATAACTTTGCCACATCAACACACCCCGAGGCCCGAGGTCGTCAGTGACCAGGCATACAATCCACGTCCCTCTTCACGGGCCACATGATCAACGGTTCATATTGTTGGCACGTGTGTTCACTAGTGGCTAAGATGAACTTGTTGGTGGTTTCTTCCCTCTCAACAACCCATTTCGTGTTTTTCACTTTAAATCCCTACAACCAAAGCAATGCTAATAAATCTCTCTCTCTCTCTCTCTCTCTCTCTCTCTCTCACAAAGATGGATCTTGCTCGCTTCTTAAACTTATTATCCAAGTTCTATGTACTAACCATCATCTTCTTCTCTCTATTAGTCCATGAAGTAATCCTCACCGTTAGATCGGCAGCTAGGTTTATTGGGTTTTATCGGAATCCGGAGCAGTTGTCCATGACGAATCGGTATCTGGCGTTGATCGAGGAGACGCTTCCAGTGATCCGGTTTGGAAATGGGCCGGGACCGTGGCCCGCCGAGTGTGCGGTCTGTATATGCAAGTTCGAGAGAGGAGAAGAGGTTAGAGAGTTGAAATGCAAGCATCTGTTCCACAAGGATTGCTTGGATGGATGGCTGGAACATAGGGGCGACTCATGTCCGATGTGCCGGGACCCCATGTTGCCGGAAGCGGCAATGATCGAACGGTGGCGGAGCGAGCAAGAGTACAGTTTTGAGGACCACTTGGTTCATTGGCTTTTTACCTTCCATGGCAGTCGCCATCATGGTCTGGTCTGGGCTTTCTAGACATCTCTCTCCTTTTGTTTTCCTTTCTTTCTGTTTGTTTATATAATCATTCACCTCTCTCTCTCTCTCTCTCTCTCTCTCTGTTTTATATTCATCTTCACGTATTGATCTTCAGAATCATCCATTAAGTTCATGTTTCTCACCATGGCCCGTGTAGAATATCATCCAAAAGATGGACGGTCCCGATCATCAGATCATCTCTCAGCATTTTGGCTGCATGTTGTGTTTCCAACTGTTCCGACTGCCTCGACTAGACCAGGTTTTAAACGTTGATCAAGAACTCTTCTCCGACGAGTGAAGCAATTTGAAGACTCAGTGACTCGGACTGACTGGTCCAGACTCCAGTCTCGAGTCCAGGCGTATTGGAAGACTTGGGTTGACTCGTGCTGATTTGCCCTCTGTTTCCAATTCTGACAAATGGGGCCCATTGTTTGGCAATCTAGACCATTGGTCTGTTGATTGGATATTGGATGGAGCATGCCCAAGAAAATTTCCCAGTTTCAAACGACCCAGTGGCCTTTATTATTTTAGGTGAATTTGTAGTGTTGTTATTTCTCTTCTTAACCATCTATCAGCTTATCTGTAGGCCATGTGTAGGCCACTAATCTGGAAATTATTTGTAGGGTGGTCCATCTACGGCAATCCATAACATACCAGTGGTTTGGATTGCTGAACAATGGACCCCACTTGTCATAATGGAAAACCCAACAACATTGTACAAATTCTCAGGATGAGTTGCATGAGTCGAGTCAACTCGACCGAATTGTCCTAATCTGTAATGGACTCATCCAAGCGCGCCCAAGTCAGCCCCTAAACCGGATCTTATAAAGACGACTCTGGAATCGCATCAGACTCGGACGAGTCCTCAACCCTGTTGTAGAGCGCATGGGGTCGTCATGGCTATGGCTAGGACTGTAAATGGGTCAGCGGACCGACGAGGTACCCAGACTGGACCCATTTAGACCCGAACCAGTTATACAGATCTGAGTCCAAGAATAGATCAGTTGCTGAACAGGTCTGAATCTGATTTCCTTTATATTATGCCCAACCTGGCCCAACCTAACCTGAACCCATTTAGTAAATGGGCAGGTTTAGTTTATGTTGCTAGGAACCCATCCAACCCGGGCCTAGTTTTAAACTTGATAAAAATGCTTGCATGCCAGATCCGGACCTAGACCCATTAAGCTTGACCCAGTTATAAATGGGTCTAGCTTGATCTCACTCGTTTGATGGGGTTAAAGACCGACCCAGACTCGCAAATTTAGACCCAAACCCATTAAATAAATGGGCGGGTTTGGTTTTGGCTAAACCCACCCCAAAGGCCCAAACCCGACCATTTACAGCCCTACGCATGGCACTGGGGCGTCCACTTATTTTTAATAAATTAATTGAACAAATATGTGGTTATAAAATATGGGTCCAAGTTACCTAACCGGACCACTTATTTTTAATACCATGGCAGACGTACTGAGCGCAACACCTTTTATCTTTTGGAAGTAGCATCGAGACGGTGAGATCTGGTGAGATATCCACATCATGGATGGTTGGATATTGTACCTATCTGCCACGTGGGAGTATGTGTGGTGGCGTGTGCATTGGCTAACTTATGACGTGTAACTTATGTATGCTTAGGGAAGCGGATTGCGTACTGAGTAAGCGTGCGGAGTAAACTCTGTGGGGCCTTTATTCACTCCGTCCATCCATCTTAGCGGAAAATTTTAGGTATGGTGCCAAAAAATGAAGCATATCAAAATCTAAAGTAGAGCACACCACAAGAAAAGTGTGAACTGAATGTTTACCATTGAAAAATTCTCGACACAGAAGTTTTGGATCAAGCTGATATTTGTGTTTTCCCTTCATCCATATTCATGTGATCTTATGAACAGGTTGGATGACAAATAAACATCACTGTACAGCCTGGGAGGGTTTCAACGGTGGAAATCATTATTCCCACTGTTTTCCGTGGCATGGTCCACTTGAGATTTGGATATGCTTAAATTTTGGGCTCAACCACTAAAATGAGCTGAAAAAACATATGGACGGGATAGATAAAGCACATACATTCTAGGTGGGCCCAAATGAGTTTACTCCGCACGATAAGAGCGTGCCTTAGAAAAGCCCTCTATCCTAGCCATTGCCACCCCTAGATCTTGCACCATAGAATATGGGATCTGAATCCTCTGCAACACTGGAATTGCAGTCAACGGCTAAAAAGAATCCAAGCTCTGTGGGGTCACCAGGTTGTGTTTGTAATATCCGCTCCGTCCATCAGGTGGGACCTTAACTTTAGGTCCTGGTGGCAAAAATCAGCTGCCTGATCCACAACTCAGGCGGGATGCACCCAAGGGAACAATGGAGAACAGATCCCAACCATAGGTTTAAGTGTGGGACATACCCTGACTGCCTTGCCAGGATGAACATATGACCCACAAAACAGCTTGATCCAAAACTCAGGTGGGACCCACAAGAGGTTTTAGACATGGCATTGTTGTCAGTGGTTTGGTCACCCAGTCCACCTATGATTTGGGTTGAGATGATTTTTAGGATATACAGCGAACATGATAATTGACAGAGTGGATTTCAAACTTACAGCAGGGTGGGCCCCACAGATCTTGGGTGCTTTCCTTGCTGCGTACAACTGGTGTTGCAGAGGATTCCGGTCCTTTTTTTGTTTGTGTTTCCCCTAAAACATCAGGTGGATCTTGTCATTGGGTGTGCCACAAATGTATCAAAATAGCGAATGGCTGAAAGAATCAAACAAAGACTCACGTAAAATGTGCACATGTGGCCCACCTGATTACTGGATCAACACAATTTTTTGGCATAGGGCACATTTCAAATACAACCCACCTATTTAACGGCTTGGATGTTGCATACAGATTCTGAGTGGAGTAGACAGAGTACCTACTTGAGCAGCCATATCTGGGTGCAACTGTGGTGGGTGAGCCCAACCCGGCCTCGAGAGGATCAACCTGAATTCCATCCCAAGGGCCCCTACTCAAAACCTACTCAAGGCCTCTGTGCTCAGCTCAACCTGGCACGACACGGCCAAAATACACGTGATTAATTTTTGTATTATTTTACTAGCTAAAGGTGTTGCGATGATTCATACAACCTAATGCAATTCATCCTAACTTGTTGATTTATTTCTGATCTTAGAAAATAAATTAATTGAAAAAACCGAGAAATAAGGACAGGCTGAAGCATGTAAAAAACATGCTGTCCTTAAAGCGTAATTCGCCCCTACTCAAATTATTTTGAGTCTGCTGATAGGTTGCAGGCAGATTGCTTCCAGGATACGACGAGCCTTATGATGTAGGACGGGTCGCTGACTATTTCATGGCCCAGATGGACCAAAAGAAGACCGGACGGGGCCGAAAGTGATCCGGACCGTCAGGACCGTGAATCGGTCGTATCTCACAATCCGGAATGAGTTACGGGACGTATAATATATCAATTTGGGGTAGCTCGAGCTACTTTAGCCAACCAACCCCGCTACGCCGGGTTGCCCAATCCGGAATCGCGAGAATCGACCGTATCGACGGTCATTAGGCTAGTTTATTTTCATTTTTACTATTTATAGTAAGTTTTAATTCGATCATAACTTTGCATCCGTATGGTTTTAGAGTTAATGCCCAACATGAAAAGGGCTTAGAATATTTCGTAGAACAACGTGGTTGAGGCCGTTTGAAAACTTTCTATTTTTGGCCGAAAACCAAGAGTTCTAGTAGGATTGAACGACTTCTATAAATAGTAAGTTTACTATTTATAGTAAGTTGCGTTTTCTAGGAGTTTTAGTTGGAGTTGGATTTTGATACTTTACCTAGGGTTTAGTTTCCTATTTATAGGCATTGTAATTCCGTTTTTATTCATTCAATTATCAATAAATTAATTATTTGGAATTTATTTCCGCTTTTTATTTTATTTCTTCTCGTGGATTCGAGAAACACTCGGTTAGGGAGACGGTGATCGACCTACCACGTATCCTCTCTGCGTCATTGGTATCAGAGAGAGGTTTCTTCCTCAGGACGATGGCCTCTAATGAAGGGTTGGATTCTCATCCTAAGGACGGTGCTCCAAGGGACTATCTAACGGCGACAGCCTTCGAGGCAGCATTCGAAGCAGCACGACGGGAGAACCGGTTGATCCTGCAAGGTATACAGGCGACCCTCGACCAGATTGCAGCATCGCTAGCTCCTCTTCGAGCCCAAGGCGACCAACAACCACCAACAGTTGTTATACGGGACAATCCTGTTGTCCGTAGAACACCCCAGGTGGATAACCGTAGGGTTACGCCAGACGATTCAGAACCAAGCGATGACGAGGTCGAAGACATGTTCGTACGACGACCGGCGCTAGGGAATGAGCGTGTGGAACGAGCAGAACGAGATTATCGGGGCAAAGCTGATCTTCCCAGCTTTAATGGCCTACTTCGAATAGAGGAGTTCCTCGACTGGCTGGCAGAGGTCGAGCGATACTTCGACTATATGGACGTACCGGACGACAAGAAGGTAAAACTAGTTGCATATAAGTTTAAATCCGGTGCTTCAGCATGGTGGGAAAACCTACAGGTTTCCCGCACCCGTCAGAATAAGACACCCATCCGAACATGGCCTCGGATGAGACAGCTTCTTAGAGCTCGATTCCTCCCTAACGACTATGAACAAATTTTGTTCCAACAATACCAAAATTGTCGTCAGGGAAATAGAACCGTAGCCGAATATCTTGAAGAATTCCAACGATTGGCTACACGGAATAATTTATCGGAATCAGAGGCACAACAAGTATCACGATTCATTGGTGGGTTGCGATTTGCAATCCAGGATCGAGTCCAGATGCATCCCGTTTGGACGTTGAGTGAGGCCAACCAATTGGCCACTCGAGCAGAAACACAGTTGTCACGGCCCCCTGCTCGACCCTATCCGGCAACACGAAATCCCAACACCGGACCCACTCAAGATACAACGTTGGCCAAAGGCAAGGAACCTATAGGAGGGCGTCCTCAACCTCCTACGGTCACGAACCGGGACTGGGGAAGCGGTTCCTCAAGACCTCAACGTACAGCTCCCACTACAGCGGGTTCCAGCAGGATCCCCAATCCATATGGTCGGCCAAAACCAGACCATTGTCTCCGTTGTGGCCAACCAGGTCACTGGTCGAACGCTTGCCCTCAACGCCCTGCAGCACACTTAACTACGAATGAAGGCGGCGTGGAAGGTGAGCCAACAGAAGATAATCCTGAATTGGAACAGGCCGAAGAGGGGGACACAAAAGATATCGATTGGCTGACTGAAGATCATGGGGAATCGCTAGTAGTAAGACGACTACTTTACGCCCCCAGGAAGGAAGTGCACCCACAACGACATAATATTTTTCGCACAAAGTGCACCGTGCAGGGCAAAGTCTGTGACGTGATCATAGACAGTGGGAGTAGCGAAAATATTGTCTCTAGAATTATGGTGGATAAGTTACATCTGCCTATGACGAAGCACCCTACCCCTTACTCTATCGGCTGGATCAAGAAGGTGAACGAAACCAAGGTAACTCATCAATGCATTATTTCGTTTTCCATTGGTAAAAGCTATAAGGACGAGGTCCTCTGTGATGTGGTTGACATGGAAGCCTGCCACATGTTACTTGGGCGGCCATGGCAATCGGATCGAGATGTGACCCATAGTGGACGGGAAAACATATACATGTTCACCAAGGATGGTCGAAAAATTGTTTTGGCCCCTATGACACCAGACAAACACCCTGAAGCTTCTAAAGTGGAGGGGAACTCTCTCCTTACCATTCGCGAGTTTGTTAAGGAATCAAAGGAAACGGGCGAGATTTATGCGGTTATGGTAAAAGGCGAGGAGCCAGGATCCTCTAATATTCCTCAACGCCTTAAACCGCTGCTAGAAGAATTTCGAAGTACTTGGCCTGCAGAGTTACCAGATGAGTTGCCTCCCATGCGAGACATACAACATCACATCGACCTTATCCCAGGGTCCAGTCTACCCAACCGACCGCACTATCGGATGAGTCCAAAAGAGTGTGAAATTCTACAGGGACAGGTGGAGGAACTGATCCTTAAGGGTCTTATTAAAGAGAGCATGAGCCCGTGTGCCGTTCCGGCACTCCTTACCCCAAAGAAGGACGGAACATGGCGTATGTGCATCGATAGCCGCGCGATCAATAAAATAACAGTTAAATATCGATTTCTAATACCGCGGTTGGATGACATGCTGGACATGCTCGAGGGCTCCAAGGTGTTCTCGAAACTGGACTTACGGAGTGGATACCATCAAATCCGTATTAGGCCAGGTGACGAGTGGAAAACGGCCTTCAAGACCAAGGAAGGGCTATATGAGTGGCTGGTTATGCCCTTCGGTTTGACCAACGCACCAAGCACCTTCATGCGTTTAATGAACCAAGTGTTGAAGCCGTTCATTGGCCGTTTCGTTGTCGTTTACTTTGACGACATTCTAATATACAGTCAGGATGAAATGCAGCACATGACCCACATCAGAAAAGTGCTACAAGTGTTGGCCGACAACAAGCTATACTTAAATCTGAAAAAGCGTAGCTTCTTAACTGATCAATTATTGTTTCTGGGGTTCATCGTGTCGTCCACGGGTATCCGAGTGGACGAAGAAAAGGTACGAGCTATTCGGGATTGGCCGACTCCGACAAACATTCATGAGGTACGAAGTTTTCATGGGTTGGCGACCTTCTATCGTCGATTTGTGCGGAACTTCAGCAGTATCGTCGCGCCGATTACCGACTGTATGAAGAAGGGTCCGTTTCAATGGACCGAAAGGGCTGAGAAGAGCTTTGCAGAAATTAAACATCGGTTGTCCACTACCCCGGTTCTGGTACTCCCTAATTTTGACAAGCTATTTGAGGTAGAATGCGACGCATCTATTGTCGGCATTGGGGGAGTCCTTTCTCAGGAGGGCAGGCCGGTTGCCTTTTACAGTGAGAAACTCAGCGACGCACGACAGAAGTGGTCGACCTATGAACTTGAATTATATGCAGTGGTTCAAGCACTGCGCCATTGGCGCCATTATCTTATTCAAAGGGAATTTATACTGTACACTGATCATCAGGCCTTAAAATTTATCAATACTCAGACTACCGTGAATCGTATGCAAGCTAGATGGATTTCGTTTTTACAGGAATTTACGTTCGTTCTGAAACACAAATCAGGGTAGCAGAACAAGGTGGCAGATGCACTAAGCCGACGTGCATCCCTTCTTATTACAGTGAGCAGTGAGGTGATCGGGTTCGACTGCCTCAAGGAACTTTATGCCGACGACGAGGATTTTACAGATGCATGGAAAAAGTGCCAAGAGGGTCACCCGAGTGATCTCCTAATTCAAGATGGTTTCCTCTTCAAAGGAAATCGACTTTGCATTCCGCAGAGTTCGTTACGGGACAAGATTATTATCGAGCTGCATGGCGGTGGCCTCGGCGGTCATCTAGGACGAGATAAGACTCGAGCGATGGTGGAAGAGCGGTATTACTGGCCGCAACTTGCTCGTGATGTTGGCAGGGCGGTACAACGATGTCATATTTGTCAAACCGCTAAGGGACAATCTCAAAATACAGGTCTTTACACGCCATTACCCGTGCCAAATGCCCCTTGGGAGGATTTATCTATAGATTTTATATTAGGGCTCCCACGAACACAACGCGGCATGGACTCAGTGTTCGTGGTGGTAGACCGATTCTCCAAGATGGCACACTTCATTCCGTGCAAGAAGACCTTTGATGCGATACATGTTGCGAACCTTTTCTTCAGAGAGGTTGTGCGACTACATGGTATTCCTAAGACGATCACTTCAGACCCGGACACAAAGTTCGTTAGCCACTTTTGGCGAGCCTTGTGGAATCGGTTCGGTACACGACTTCACTTCAGCAGTGCTTATCATCCACAAACAGATGGACAGACTGAGGTCGTCAACCGCACATTGGGAAATCTCATCCGTTGCCTTTCAGGTGACAAACCGAAGCAGTGGGACATGGCCCTGGCTCAAGCAGAGTTTGCATTCAACAACATGGTAAACCGATCGACAGGAAAGTCTCCATTCCAGATTGTTTATGGGTGCGTGCCTCGTCACACACTCGATTTGGTTCCCCTGCCCAAGCTTCCGGGCATGAGCGTTACAGCTGAACATATGGCAGACCGAATCATGGACATACATGCAGACGTGCGCAACAAATTACAGGCTTCGAACGAGAAGTACAAAGAAGCGGCCGACAAGCATCGGCGCGCCAAAGTGTTCGAAATAGGTGATCAGGTGATGGTCCACCTACGTAAAGAGCGATTTCCTAACGGGACCTACAACAAGTTGAAACACAAGAAGATTGGACCGGTACCGATCATTCGCAAGATCAATGACAATGCCTACGTTGTTGATCTTCCAGATGACATGGAGATTTCAAGGACTTTCAACGTGGCAGATCTGTACGAATATCATGAACCAAAGCTGGACGAGAACTCGGGGTCGAGTTCTTTCGAAGTGGAGGAGACTGATGTAGGACGGGTCGCTGACTATTTCATGGCCCAGATGGACCAAAAGAAGACCGGACGGGGCCAAAAGTGATCCGGACCGTCAGGACCGTGAATCGGTCGTATCTCACAATCCGGAATGAGTTACGGGACGTATAATATATCAATTTGGGCTTAGAATATTTCGTAGAACAGAGTGGTTGAGGCCGTTTGAAAACTTTCTATTTTTGGCCGAAAATCAAGAGTTCTAGTAGGATTGAACGACTTCTATAAATAGTAAGTTTACTATTTATAGTAAGTTGCGTTTTCTAGGAGTTTTAGTTGGAGTTGGATTTTGATACTTTACCTAGGGTTTAGTTTCCTATTTATAGGCATTGTAATTCCGTTTTTATTCATTCAATTATCAATAAATTAATTATTTGGAATTTATTTCCGCTTTTTATTTTATTTCTTCTCGTGGATTCGAGAAACACTCGGTTAGGGAGACGGTGATCGACCTACCACGTATCCTCTCTGCGTCACCTTATGTGGTTCTGCGTTCAGCAAAAACGAAGGAATTACTATGGAACTCAGTAACATAATTTGGCAGATGAAGGAAAAGAAAGAGAGAAAAGAATGTCAGCCTTCTTCTGGCAGCAGCGGACCACTACATTGGTCTAAGTGGCTTGGTTTATTTCAACCAAACCGAGAGGCTAAGAGACTAAAATGGGCGTTGGTTCAATATTCAAGGTTGTGATTGCTGTTGTTGTGTTCGAATGAACTAGACCTGTCCGGTTTATATAGGCAAGGGTGGCTAACAGTTTTGGTCCAGAGCGATAATGGTACTAGCCGTTTTCTGGCTGTTGTGAGAAACTAACCGTTTATGACAGTTTCTGACTGTTGTGCATGTGGGAGTTATGCACCTGCATGCTGGCTGTTTAGACTCAATGGCTAGCCGTTTCTGACTGTTGGACTAGCCACATGTAGCTGCTACTGTATGGTATGGACCGTCACTGCATAAGCAGTTACACAGGTCCCTCTAATTAACTCTGCAACTCTCTGTAAAAAGCAGAGAGGTCTCTTTGTCAGACCCATCTGCGACACGATGCGAAGTGCCAAGTGCGCCACTAGTGCCTCTATAGCCACACTGCCTCACGTGCCCACGCCCGTGCCCGTGCCCGAGACCGAGACCGAGCCCTTGCGCACTGGAATACGCAAGCCACCATTCTCCCTCTCTTCCACCATAAATAAGTAAGGTGCATAACACCCTACTTATAAAGAGGAAAAAATCATTTCTCTCATCCGATATGGGACAAAAAACCAAACGCTTTTTTCTTTTAAAAATGTTTTTAAAAAACAATCTTTTTTCAACATAACCCAACCCAAATGGGAAAGGAATTGAAAGAAGATGTACCGATTTATTCCAAGAAATCTCTAGCAACTTAAAAAAATATACACTATTTATTTTTCTATAAAAAAGATTATAATCATATTTTACGTTGTTACACAAAATAAGGGGATTCTCACTTTCAAATTTTGTTAAAGAAAGCCCAACCCCATGAGAATCTACTCCTTTCCCAAGTTCTCTTCGAAGACCAACCAATATTTCATCTATTCATTCTTCCTTCGAGTTTTAGGTGGCATTTGGACCATAAGTTGCTTCAAATAAGATACTCATGCCTTTAGTAGCTTATCCTAGTTTCTACTAATTAAGCTTAAGTGATTAAGCAACTTTAAGTAAAAAGTTGCTTATAATTGATCTTAAACCAAACTTATTTTGAATAAGTTACTTATCAACGACTATAAGTAGAAAAAAGTAACTTATTTGGTGGTATCCAAATAGGTCCTTACTTTCTGAATTACTTATTTAATTATGACATAAATGAAAGACTTAGACCGGATAATAAATGTAATTTATAACTGATCATTGTTGCCCTCGATTTTTTAGTCACGCGTGTAATGTGTGTGCGGGCATGCCATAATTGAATGTATGACTCGATTCAAACCAAACAACGATGACCCCAAGCATCGAGATAGGCGGATACGCTGTAATCAGTCGTATGTGACCAAGATCTGCTCAGATCGGTCGCCTATTCAACCACTTGCACAGTTGTTTATTAATAATCAACTGATGTTGGGAGAGTGAGGTTCGTCTCCCAATAATGGGCTGCACCTCTGCCTTCTGTATGAAAGGACTTTCAATACATAATAAAATAAAATACGAAAAAGAAAAAATTATAGTTGGTCGTGTGTAACGTGCTGCAGGTCACATTTCCAAATAGAAGACTTTATTAAAATAAGTCCAGCATGGTGATCATGATAAGGACAACATGGTCATTTCATGCAAGAAAATATTTGATTTTTACCGGAGCCGGATGTTTTTTTATTTGCCATCCAAGCTGTTGAAAAGGAAATATGAACTTGGTAAAAAAAGAAAAAAAAAGGAAGAAAAGAAGAAGGAGAAGCGTTTGCAACTCCCGGGAAGTTTTTAATAGTGGGTGTTCAATCCCCTATTATGTGGTCTAATTAACATTTGGATCTACTTCATTTTTGGAACCATGCCCTAAAATCAGCTGTAAAAACTGATGGACGGCGTTGATATGTAACACATACAGCGAGGTGGGGCCACTTAGGTGAAACACCCTCTAATGTGTTACCCGGGCAACACATAATCCGCTCCATAGCGTGTGGTCCACTTAAGATTTGGATCTGCTTCATTTTTTGAGAAAATGCCCTAAAATCAGATGAAAAAACTGATAGATGGTATGGATATATGACACATACATCGAAGTGGGTCCATGTTCAAGGAAACACCCCTAACGTATTACCCGGGGAACACTTATAGTGAAGCTGGCGCAGTCCCCAGCTGATAGGTATAGAGGCGTGACTTTCGGGCTACGTCATGTCCTGTGGCCCTTATTCATGAAAACTCCTGCTACCATACACGTGTAGCGGAAGCAGGTAGGAGACGATAGCTTATTCTACAATTTCGTAGGCGGACTGAGTAATACCACCGCCCGTTCCTAGCTCTGACGGTTCACCCTGTCGTATGGGTTTTATCAACACCGTTCGTCCATTTTTCCCTATCATTTTAGAACACAAGCCCCAAAATGAGCCAAATCCAAGGCTCAAGTGGACCACACAAGCCCAAAAATGACATTCACTGTTGAAATCTTCTTAGGGCCCACTGTGATGGTTAATTGCCATCAGGGTGGCCCCTTTTTATTTGTGGGCCACTCTGCATGGTGCTTTCAAGTCCAACCGGTATCTACAAAATGGGGAAGAGCCAAACAAGGTTTAAAGTATAAACCGGTACGTGCCGCCCCCAAACGTACCTGTATCGTTGTTGAGCCGGCCATGTCGGGCCCAAACAGCCCGTTACAGGGCGATATGGGAGCGATATACTGATTTTAAAACCTTTGGTTCCAAAACACTGATGGGATCGCACATGAAACCACAGGGAACAGTTTGGATGGTGATCTGACACCCACTGCTACGACCTTTCAGATTTTGTGGGGCCACCGTGTTTTACCAGTGCCATGGATAAACCAGGCTGTCAAATATAGGAATCCATCCGAATGCAGTAGTGGACCGAGGTACTTTAACATGACACAGTTTCATGTGCCCCACTGTGATGTATGTGTTATATCCACACCGTCCATTCATTTTATGAAAATAAATAAAAAATAAGCCATATCCAACATATAAATTGACCACACCACATAAGTAGTTGAGATTGAATGTCTGCCATTAAAAAGATCCCGTGGCCCACAGAAATGTCGGATGAAGTTGATATTTAGGTTCAAGCCCTAAAATAATATTACAAAATTGATGGACAGTGTAGATATAACATATATTAGGCAAGTTATGTTAATATGTGTTTATTCAAGGAAATATATTACAAGTATGTCAAAAATTTAAAGCCTATTAATGGCATTAGAATTACATCTGGTTTTACTTCTTATTACCATGTAGTCGTAATCATTATCATTTTAAAGTGTACCACACCACATTATTTGAAAGCCAACAATCCAAACATGCCTTAGACATGATTATACATGCATGGTGTGACCCACCTGAGTTTTGGATTGGCATGATTACTTGTCTTCAATAATAATAAGAGGTGGCATATATGATGGACGAGAGAATGTCATAGATAAATCACGTTGGGGCCACATAGAAAAACATGAAATGTGTATTCAATGGCTGCAAGGGAACCGGTCTGATGGGGTCAACTGTTTCAAGAGGTTACACGTGGACATTATGTAGGGACCCTTGTTACAAATATTGTTGAGATTTTGAAAATCTTACAATATTTCGGCAGGAAATTCTTAAAAACATTTCATCGCAATAAAATATTATCCCAACAATATCATGAGATTTAAAAAAAATAATAATAAAAATCTCACCACTTGCTAGTTTTGCATGATTTATTTCGTCCTAAGGAAAACTCTCTTAAAACCCACCTAAGGTTTTGAAATACAGTAAAAAAGAATCACTTATTTTGACTTTAATTAACAGCAGTAATAGAATTACATTTGTTAATGGTATAAGCTGGTAGGTGTTTTTCTTTTGTTAATATATGGCTGAAACTTTAGGTGGGTTTTAGGAAAGATTTTAGCAAGCTTTTTTTAAAATTCAACAACAACACAGGTATTCATATGGCATTGTCTCTTAAATTTATTCACTTTTACAAGTTCTAAATTATTAAAGTTTTTTATTAACTTATAATAAATATTTGAGAAATATTCATCTGTAAACCTCAGTTTTGATTGACAGCCAAAATAGACCTCTGAAAACTTTACTTTCCCTTTCTAAGCTTCAGCTGTACAGACATGTTTTTCCAAACAAAAAATACCCTCGGTGAAATTCACCGAATATTCGGTCAATTTACGGAGCATTCAGTGAAATTCACTGAATCCACTGTCCATTCACCGAACACTTGGCTGCCGACTCCATTGTCCAGTTCACAAAGGGTATTTTTGTCTGAAAAAACATGCCCATGCTGCTGGAGTTTAGAATTGAAAAGTAAAGTTTGGAGGTCTATTTTAGCTGGTCGGTTGAAACTGACGTTTACAGACCCAAATTTCTCTAAATATTTTTCTAATACATCACACCAACTTCTCATCAAATCAAAGAAATATCAAATCTAAATATTGGAAATGGCCCACTTCTCACTTTCACGTGTGCCTCATCAACCATAGCAATTCTTATAAATTCCCTTGAATTTTCAATCTCTCTACTCACTATAATTTCAAAACTCTCTCCAGCTAAAAAGAAAGAAAAAAAAGGTAAAAATGGATCTTGCCAGCTTCTCAAACTTCATGTCTTCCCTTCGTACAACAACCATCTTGATCTTCCTCATACTACTTGATGAAGCAATCCTGATCGTTAGATCGATCGCCAGGCATTTCAGGTCCAACCCGAATTCGCTGCGATCGGCCCGATACCTAGCGTTTGCCAAGAAAAGGCTTCGGGTGATTAGATACAAAAACGGGCCAGGGGTGGGGCCCACTGAGTGTGCGGTGTGTCTAAACACATTCCAGAGAGGAGAAGAGCTAAGTGAGTTGCAATGCAATCATGTGTACCATAAGGATTGTTTGCTTGGATGGCTAGAACACGAGGGCCAATTGTGCCCGTTGTGCCGTAGTTTGGTGCTACCAGAAGCGGCCATGATCGAATGGTGGTCGACTGAGCAACAGCATCGTGGTGAGGAGCGGCCGGGCCCACTACTGATTCCTATCTTGCTTGGCAGTAATCTTCATGGATGGAATATGTGGGCCCATAGATGACCTGAAAACTCCCATCAGTGAGACTTAAACTCACTAGCATATGTACAGGTTCTTAAATAATTAGCACTGTTCAGCTTCTGAGTGCTATTGCTAATGGGCCATAATGTTGTGTGTATGTGTGTTTCCCATGGGTGGTTGGATGAAAAGAAAGAAAAAGAGCATTTAACCCTAAAGTGTCTTGCAAGAGAATGATGGGATTCCTTGATGCCCAGGCTAGTTTTTGAGTGGAAATTATTTATTTTATTTTATTTATTTATTATTATCATTATTATTTTGCTCCTTTCATGGATTTGTGATGCGGAGGAAGTGATAGGTCGATCACCATTTCCCTATCTGATTGTTTCTCGAATCCACGAGAAGAATAAAAGAATAAAAGAGAAAATTAATTTCGAATAATTGTTTTTTGATAGATTGAATGAATAGAAACGGAATTACAACGCATATAAATAGGAAATTAAACCCTAGGTAAAGTACCAGACTCCAACTCAAACTCAAACTCCTAGAAAACGCAACTTACTATAAATAGTAAACTTATTATTTATAGAAGTCGTTCAATCCTATTAGAACTCTTGGTTTTCGGCCAAAAATAGAAAGTATCAAATAAGCCCAACCATATTGTTCTACTAAATATTCTAAGCCCTTTTCATGTTTGCCACTAACTCTAAAACTCTACAGATCCAAAGTTATGATCAAATTAAAACTTACTATAAATAGTAAAACTGAAAATAAACTAGCCTAATGACTGTCAATATGGTCGAATCTCGCGATTCCGGCATGGGCAACCCGGCGTAGCTCGAGCTACCCAAAATGATATATTATATGTGTTAGAACTAGAAAATGAATACGATTACATTTTCTTGAAATGTTGTGTTTTGTTGCTCTGGGGTTCTGAATAATGGAAACATTCATAGACAATCACAAAACATTCATGAAAGTACACAAGGAGAGATATCGCAAGGCGAATTTTATTCCAGAGATCCTGAGATCTTGTACATTCCAGGCCGTGATCTGGCACGAGCCCTTAATTACATCGAATGATCGATGACCCTTGATTGAAAGGCAAAAGACTAGTCAGCAGGGACTATGGTCTTAGAGTTTGTGGTCATAGAGACCTGTATTTGTTTTGTTATGGACTGAACCATCTTTGTATTAGTCAGATGTCTATGTCCCATGTTTTGGCCGGAGATCCGGGCTGAGACTATCAGGGTTTATGACTGAGAAGGACGACTCTGGGCCTGCGCCTGTCAATGTATGGACAGGTGACCTCGGGAAGTCCACTCTGCAGTTGTGTATACCTGCGTAGCCCAACCGACGGATGCCGTTGTTAATGGGTAGGGCACCGACTGTTGTGTTGTGGCAGTTCATAACAATTGTTTTGCAGTGAATTGAAACTCTTTAGTATGGTTTACTGTGATAACCATAGTCCCGTTTATCTAGCTTTCGGCTCAAATCGGGTCACATCTTTACAGTAGGTACAAATGATGACATGTTCGCATAGTCCTGGATGTTGGCGACGTCCCTTTCGAGAAGATGTTTCGTTCATCGTGTCGAATCAGATCGAACTTTGAAGATGCGCAATTCTACTCATTTAGAGGTCCTGGAACGTCTATTTGACCATTCCATTGTGTCCGGAACGCTCGAAATACCCAAGATAGGCTCAAACGGCACTTGAAAACACTTAAAATTGAGTCCGGTGCACTCCTGAACATGTTTCGGAATTGGCTGATTTTTCGGGTGCGTGGGAGTCCAACGCACCCTGAAAATACATATCCGCTTTTTGTTGATTTTACGGGTGCGTCGAGTAATTTTCAGGTGCGTTGGGGTCCAATGCACCTTAAAAATACAAATCCGCATTTTGCTGATTTTTCGGGTGCGTCGAGCTATTTTCGGGTGTGTTGAGGTACAATGCACCCTGAAAATACATGTCCGCTTTTTGTTCGGTTTTTTGGATGCGTCGACCTATTTTTAGGTGCGCAATCGTACTTATGATCTTTTATGATTCGGACCTGCGGTGGTGTTGGCCGGTGTGACCTTCCGGTGGAAGATACAGGCGATCGGAAAAGAATTCCGTTCACTGGGAAAGTTTTCCGGCTGTCGGAAAGGGATTCCGGCGAGGGTTTCCGGCGGCAAAATTCAGATACTCAGGGGATAATCTCTCTCTCTCTCTCTCGTAATCTGTACAAATGAATAGTGGGGGGGTATTTATACCCGAGAATACCGGACAACAACCAATGAGGACCTGCCACGTATGACGCACCCCAAAAATACCTTGACGCACCCTTAAATGGACGCGTGGGGACTCTGACGCACCCCGAAATGAGATTTTGAGATGTGCTGATTTTATGGGTGCGTCGAGCCATTTTCGGGTGCGTTGAGGTACAATGCACCCAAAAAAAAATGCCATGCTGGTCATTCGTGATTTTATGGGTGCGTCGGACAATTTTAGGGTGCGTTGAGGTACAATGCACCCTGAAATTGCTGTTACGTATTTCCTGAATTTACGGACGCGTCGGAGGTATTTTTTGGATGCGTCAAGCTATTTTTCGGATGCGTCAGAGGTGAAATACATCCTAAATCACTTGTTGAATTTTCATGAATTTAAGGGTGCGTCAAGCTGAATAATTGGGTGCGCTTGACGTACTCGTGTTTTGCAAATTTGGGTTTTGCAAAACGGAGGGCCTGTGGGGCCCGTTTCCCGGTGAATCGCCATGCACTGCTTATCATAATTCATGAAGGATGGCCCCGCTTGATTCTGGTCGGTTTCGATCACGGTGATCCGTGGGGTCCACCGGAGAAAATGGCTAAGTACTGGATCCTTTGCAAAACTAGGTATTTTGGGTGCGTCGGGTAGTGTTTTGTGGAATTTTCTCGAAGCACGTGCCCAGTCGATTTGTTTTAGAGGGTACTGACTTTTGGGACCCCAACAATATGTCTAGAAACTCATTTCGGATTGCGAGATATGACCAGTTTACGGTCCTGACGATCTAGATTACTTTCGACCCCAACCGGTCTTCTTTTGATCCATCTGGGCCATGAAATAATCAGCGACCCGTTCTACATCAATTTGATCCCCATGGTAGTCGAATGTCTGATTATTTCTTGAAGTACCAAAATAAGAGAATAAAATGTTTTTCTTTTGATAGGGCTATCAAAAGAAGAACATTGTATTCTCTTATTTTATATTTAATTTTTATTTTTCACACTGTATTCTCTTATTTTATATTAAAATTTTGTTTTTCTATCTGTCCCAAGATTTTTCTCTTGACGTTAAATGGTTTTTCGTGTAAATCTTACATTGTGCTTTCATTATGCAGTGTGGACATTGTTGGAATCGAACGTCTCAAATCTTCTACAATAAAGGCCCGCGACCGGTCAACAGGTTTCCTAATTCAAGTTGGTTTGTTGCGTGGTTTTGCACAAGGTGTTTCTAATTCTAGTTTCTTACCTATTTAAGGGGTGTAATGTTGGATTAAGAGTTTTGCCAACGGGCCAGGCTTCCTAGAGGGGATTGAGAGAGTTATAGGGCAAGAGAAAAAGACAGGAGTCTTTGAGATGAGGGAAATGGCTGTGCTTGTCCTTCTAATGTGAGAAAAGCTTTGGTTTAGCTTTGGAATTTCTTTTGTAGGGCTGAGATCTGGGTTTTGTTTCTTCATTCTCTTGTAACTTCTGAGTCATAGTGGAATTCACTTTTTGCCGTGGTTTTTTACATGTTGATGAATTTTTCCATGTAAAATTCGGATTGCTTTCTTGTGTATGTCATTTTGCTTTTGTGATTGCCATTGTGGTTGCTTGTTTTGATTCACTTTCGCTACAGGGCCGATCGCTTATATCCCAACAAGTGGTATCAAAGCGAACGTTGGGAGGTAGATCGAAATCTAAGACGATGTATCAATGGCATGAAGCATTAGGTTCAATATAGAGAAGGATTCCGTGAAAGAAACATATGGAAAGCAATCGGTATCCATGAAAGAGGTAGAGTGGAAGAAGGTGGATCGGTACGCCAATATCTCAATCAGGTTCATCGGCTGTGATCGGTTTAATCGAGAGCACTGTTCATGATGGAGCTGCGGGATCGACAGCAGGATCCACAATTGCTCATATGTAGTAAGAGCCAAAGGGACACATGGAAGAGTGACAAGGTGCATGAAGGTGAAGGGATAGAGTCGGTGAGGCATGGGAAGAATGAAGATTTGGAGTAGTGGAGCGATTCAATATTGAAGTCACGGTGGAGATTGTTGGGGTTTTGCCTTCAATCTTGAGCACCAAAGGGTGTCAGGTGCCCTCCCAAGGACACCCGAGTTTGGCTTATGGAAGTCTTTTTTGCTATTCTATTTTTGGCCTGTAGGGGGCCCGACTACTATTGGTAGGGCGCCTAATGGATGGCCGAGCGCATGATGAGGTCTGGGCGAGCGCCTGAAATTGGCTGGATTTTGTGTTGGAACTCTCTGGACAAATTTTGGATCTGTTGGGTGCCTGACCATGCGCAGACTACAAAGTTAGTGGCGCAGTTTTTGCGCGATCTTATGCAGTTTCTTACATAAGATGTTTCTAATTCGAGTTTCTTCCTATTTAAGGAAGTATAATACGTGAATTAGGTATCCTAGATGTGCAAGGGTTGAGAGAGAGAGTTCTAGGGGTACGAGAAAGAGCATTAGAGGAAGGGTTATGTTGGTTTTCCTCTTGGAGAGCTTGGTTTTTCTCTTGTGGGCTTGAATTCGATATAAGTTTCTTCATACTCTTGTAACTTCTGATTCATGGTGGATTAATGTCGCTTTGTGCCGTGGTTTTTTACCTGTGAGGGGTTTTTTCATATAAAATTCAGATTGCCTCTTGTGTGTGTGATTGCATTGTGTTTGTTCCTCGTTTGATTACTTCATGCTCGTTTCTGCTGCGAGGCCGATCGCCTATATCCCAATAAGTGGTATCAGAGTGAACGTTGGGAGGTAGATCGAAATCTAAGACGAGGTATCAATGGCATGAAGCATGAGGTTCAACGTAGAGAAGGATTCCGAGAAAGAAACATATGGAAAGCGATCGGTATCTTTGAAACAAGTAGAGTGGAGGAAGGTGTATCGGTACGCCAATATCTCAATCAGGTTCATCAGCTACGATCGTGTTTGATCGGGAGCACTATTCATGGTGGAGTTGCAGGATCGACAACAGGATCTATGGTTGCTCGTATGTGGTAAGAGCCAAAGGGCCACATGAGAAGAGTGATAAGGTGCGTGAAGGTGCAATGATAGAGTCGATGAGGCATGAGAAGCGGTGAAGCTATGACGACGACGAAGTAGAGAATAAAGATGGTGCGTGGCAAGGTGTTGCATGAAGATTGGAGTCGGGGTGGAGATTGCTGGAATCAGATGCCTAAAATCTTCTGCAACAAGGGCCCATGACCGGTCGACAGGTTTCCTAATTCAAGTTGGTTTCTTGCATGGTTTTGCACAAGGTATTTCTAATTTCGATTTGTTGCCTATTTAAGAGGTGTAATGCGGGATTAAGAGTTTTGTCAAAGGGGTCAGGTTTCCTAGAGGGGATTGAGAGAGTTCTAGGGCAAGAGAAAAAGCTAGGAGAAAGTTTGGAGTCTCTGGGATGAGGGAAATGGTTGTGCTTGTCCTTCTCATGTGAGAAAAGTTTTGGGTTAGCTTTGGGATTTCTCTTGTAGGGCTGAGATTCGGGTTTTATTACTTCATTCTCTTGTAACTTCTGAGATCATAGTGGAATTCGCTTTTGCCGTGGTTTTTTACCCGTTGAGTGGTTTTTCCACGTAAAATTCGGATTGCCTTCTTGTGTGTGTCGTTTTACTTTTGTGATTGCCATTGTGGTTGCTCGTTTTGATTCGCTTCCGCTGCGGGGCCGATCGCTTATATCCCAACATAAATTTTGTTTATTTTGTAAGATTATTTTGATTTTATGATGCATAACTATGGATTTCACATTTCTGATTCACACAGAGATAACAAGTGTGTTGATGCCCTACACATCACATAGAGGGGTTGATTAGTACTGCTGACTTTTGGATTTGACCATGGAACCTTTACAAATTTATTTTGAACAATCTAGATTTGACCATCAATGTTGATGGCGCGGATCATCCTTTTGAGCATGATTATTGAATTATTGAACAATTGGCCAAAAATTGTTGGAAGAAACATCCCTTCTCAACTACATGCACGTCATGTGGGACTTAATCTTAATGCGGAATAATCGGATCGTTTATGCATCAACAATGGAGATTCCATACTGTAATCTTAAAGCCATACCTGATTGGGAAGACATTCCCGATGCCGCCGTGTTGCCGAGAAGAACTCTTGGTCTTCCGCACCTGACATCTTTAGGAGAACCTCTCAATGGGGACTAGGGTTTTCTCTTGTGTGTTGGTGAGGGGACTTTATAGGAAAGAGGGCCAGAGAAGCTTACCCATCACACTTCTCTCCTCTAGGGTCTCTGTAACGCCCCGGATTTTCACTAACTTGGAAATTGGAAGTCCTTGGGCATTACCTTCGGTGTGTTGGTTATAGGGCGTACCCGCACATGTGTTCACATGTATTGGGGACTAAAATGAATGTTTTTACCAAAGAAATGATGGAATTAGTTTAGGAGTTGGAAGATCACATGGTTCGGAAGAGTTTTCCAACGATTGGGTTGACTCGGGTATGTCGCTGTCTGTAGAGACTAAGTAAAGAACCCTGAATTATCAATCCACACGTAGATCGACGAGACCATCATGAATATTTTACCGGACCTTGGTGTTTTAGCCTATTTGAGGTATTTCAGATTTTTTGAACGGTTTAGATTTGGCAAAAACCCTCTCTTTTAAAAGGCGCTATGTTTTGAAAATGCCAAAAAGTTGCGATTTGTACTTGGAGGGGAAAATCAAAATCTTTATTATTGGGATTTCGATTTTCTAGTATTTTTTTATTGAATCCAAATGGGGGGTACTTTCTTATTTACATAAATAACTTAAAGTAAATGGAAACATAAATTAAAACATGACATTTACTTAAATGTTATTTTGTAAATAAGCTGACAAGTAGCCTGGACTGTGTGGGAACTCACTGTGCAGTGTGGGAACTCACTGTGCAGGGAAGAAATCCTGAAATTTCAGAGAAAACGGCCAAGGGACGACCGGCCGACCGGATCTGCAACCGGCCGACCGGTTAGGCAGCCGGCCGACCGGTTGTGCTGTTGCCCATTTTGGAAGAAAAACGGATGAACAGTGGGATCCGGCTGACCGGATCTGCGACCGGCCGACCGGTCGCGGCTGGACGGCTTTAAAAAGGGGGTTTCACACCCCATTCGATCCATCTCTCTTTCATTTCTCTCCTCCACTCTCTTCTCCCCTAAACTCCTAAGCCATCCTAGCTCTCTTCCTCCCTTCTTAAACCTCCTTTCTTCCTCAATCTTCCACGAACATCCTGAAAATCGTGGATTTCCTAGCTTACCCCGGCCATACGTGCGTCTCATGTCTTCTCCGGCCAAAATCCGACGGTTTTGGGTTGGATTCACCTCCCCATGCTAGATAAGGTGTTCCTCTACCTCTTCTTCTATCTCTTTTTTCCATTTTCTTCCTTTTTATGTCATTCGGGCTAGAAACCCATTTATTTCTGTCGAAACCCTAACCCTAGGGTTTGTCCGTACTAGGACTTAGACCTTTATTGGTCGTTGGGGGTGGCGCACGCTATTGCGGGAGCCGCAACTAAGCTCGACCCCGTTGGGATTCCGACGGTGCACCGAATTTGGGCCCCGATTCGTTGAAACGATTTGGGATTTTCCCAAATCCGAGAGACCAAAACCCTAAACCCTAATTAAATAATTAATTAGATGAAACCTTAATTGATTAACACTAGATTTGTGATTCATTGTAGGTAATTGAGGTATTTCCCAATTTTCGGCGTTCGGACCGTATTTGGATCGCTCCGGCCTCATCCGAATCGAGTAATTTCGATTCCAAGGTGAAGATTTACCCTCAAGCTTATTCTCGATAAATCTTAATTAATGATTGGTTGAATTTATATGTTAATTGTTGATGTGTGCATAACATGTTCGATGAAATGCCTCTATGGTGGTTTGTGCTTGAGTTTATATGTTAATTGTTGATGTGTGCATAACATGTTCGATGAAATGCCTCTATGGTTGTTTGATTCATAACATGCTCGATGAAATGCCTGAATGATGTAAATATACAATATTGTAATATATTTATGATTGTGGATGTATGTGGCGCCCTGTGTCATCCGGGTCTTTTGGATCGGTCGGGCTAGTCGGTCGGGCTAGGTGCTTAGATATCTTTATGATTAGGTATTTAATAACCGAAATTGCTATTATAATAAGGTATCCGTTGCTTTGGATTAAGCTCTGAAAACCGTTGATATAGTGTATTGCCTGCCACTGGGTTGGCAGTCAGGGACTTATTCGATCGACCAAGCGGGACACGGTCGACCGATAGTGGCCATTGTTGGTTTGTCGTCGTCCACTTGGGTCCATCGAATAAGCCCAATTCAGAGTTAATCATTCTTGTATTTCATTCTTGAATCACATCCTATGGAATTTAGAACACCATCATTCCCACTGTGAATAGTCCACTTAAAACCATATTGCGACTCGATCCACCAAGTCTCATGAGTCAGGCATGGTGGTATGGGACACCGTGTTTGAGCTGTCGGCCTACGCTGGGGTGGTGCCTCCCCGTAGTGACCAGTGAGCATTGACAGGGGTGACCGATTGTTGTTCGAATGGCCCTTGTGACAAATGTGATCTTGGCCGATGTTTGCGTGCCTGTGCACCATTCGAACGACCCGGGCGTGCATTGGGATAATTCCGAGTGAAACGCCCGCACCTCTGAATAAATTAATCGTATTTGATATTTGGGATATGAGACCTTCCGCTTTGATTTGGTCGTGGCTGACGAGTCACGGTCGAACCAGGCTTTCATGGTAGGATAATCCAATATCAGGCTTAATAATCGTGTATAGGGAACATGGTTCAAGCGTCCCGCCCCAAACCTATTTGCAATGATCACAACTGTAGTGGGGCCCACTGAATTGCTCAATCTGAATAATCCAACGGTCATGATCTAAACTGATGATCATGTGTAGCCCACCCAATGGAGTCTTACATTCTCCCACTTGGGCTACACTGATCTCAGAAAGAAAACAAAACATTTATATTTTTTTTTTGTGAAAAACATTTCATAAAACATGTTTGTTTCAAAGTTCCTAATGGGCGCCCTACTGATTTCAAAACAATACCGTTGGATAATTAGGAGCAACGCTTGTCAGATCCGGTCCATCAAGACCACTGGTATTGAATCATGGTAGTCAACACAACATTTCATATTTTCAAAGTGTGACGAATCACGATCACAAATACCAATAGCCTTAACGACATGGATCAATGATATGGGGTGTGGTATGAAGATTACACGTCTCATGTGATCATACATGTTTATCTTCAAGTGGTCCTACTGAACGTGTCTCCAAGACACAAACCAAAGTCTTGCTTACTCAAAACTGAATGCGCACACTGAAGGAGAAGCAAGATATAAACTGAAAAAACAGAATCATCAATATGCATAAAAGATATCTCTAAAAAATGTTTGGATCATACATGAAAACTCCCACTACTGAAATACATCTTTGGGATCAACAACTCCCATAGATGTCACATGCTCCTTAAAGAGCGTGATAGGAAGGCCTTTAGTGAGAGGATCCGCTATCATCTGCCTTGTGCCGATGAGTTCCACAGACACTTGACAATTCTGAACTCTCTCCTTCACAACAAGATATTTGATGTCAATGTGCATTGACCTCGATGAATGCTTGTTGTTGTTGGAGAAGTTAACTGCAGCTGAACTATCACAATAGATTTTCAATGGTTTCGGGATCATCTGCACAACCCGTAAACCAGAGAAAAAGCTCTGAAGCTAGACCGCCTGATTCGTGGCTTCATGACAAGCTACATACTCTGCTTCCATGGTAGATGATGCCGTAATCGACTGTTTCACGCTTTTCCATGATACGGCTCCACCAACCATCATGAATACATAGCCCGAGGTGGACTTCTTGCTGTCGAGACAACCAGTAAAATCTGCATCTGTATATCCTACCAACTCCAAATGGTCGGATCTCCTGTATGTGAGTTCGAAGTCCTTTGTCCTTTGCAGGTAGCGCAACACTTTCTTTACAGCTATCCAATGATTCATTCCTGGATTGCTAAGGTACCTGCCAAACATTCCAACCAAAAAAGCAATATCTGGACGCGTACAGACCTGAGCATACATGATGCTCCCTACTGCTGACGCATACGGAATAGCTTTCATCTCGTCCTTCTCTAGGTCATTCTTAGGACACTGAAATTGACCAAACTTGTCACTTTTTACAATAGGTGCTTGGCCAGGAGCACAACCTTGCATGCCAAACCTTTCGAGGACCCTATCAATATAGGCCCTCTGCGACAGGCCAAGTAATCCATGTGATCTGTCCCGGCTAATCTGAATGCCGATGACAAATGAAGCATCACCAAGATCTTTCATCTCAAAATTTTGAGATAGAAATTTCTTAGTCTCACGTAACAAGCCAATATCACTACTGGCCAATAAAATGTCGTCAACATATAAGACCAAAATGATAAACTTACTCCCACTGATTTTCACATATATGCACTCATCCGCAGTGTTTTCAATGAAACCATATGAGGAAACAACTTCATAAAACTTCAGGTACCACTGTCGTGATGCCTGTTTCAACCCATAAATGGACTTCTTAAGTTTGCAGACCAGATGTTTTGAGCTTTTGGCTTTAAAACCTTCTGGCTGCAACATATATACGTTCTCCATTAGATCTCCATTGAGAAACGCAGTTTTCACGTCCGTTTGATGTAGCTCCAAATCCATATGAGCCACAAGAGCCATAATGATCCTAAAGGAGTCTTTCTTAGATACAGGTGAGAAAGTCTCCTTAAAGTCAATGCCCTCACGCTGAGTGAAACCCTTTGCAACTAGCCTGGTTTTATACCTTTCGATATTGCCCTTAGAGTCCCGTTTGGTTTTAAATACCCATTTGCAACCAATCGGCCTAATCCCTTCAGGCAATTCAACAAGGTCCCAAACTTTGTTGTCCTTCATGGATTTCAATTCATCCTTCATGGCATCGAACCAATGAGAAGAATCCGCACTTTGTTCGACCTGTGAAAGGGATAAAGGATCCTTTTCAACCCCAATGTCAAACTCATGCTCCTGTAAATAGATGACGTAATCGTCTGGTATTGCGGATCTTCTCTCTCTGTGTGATCGTTTTAATGGCTCATTATTCTGAATTGGGTTTTCCATTTCCTCATCAGTGGGTTGTATTTGAGGTTGTACATGGTCGTCCATAGGGATCTCAAGGTCCACTGCTGGACGGACAACCATGCTACTCTGAATGATTGTGGTGGGAATCACAATCCGCTCTTCCTCAAATACGATATCTCTTATATTTGTGCTCCCACTATCTTCAGTGTTCTCAATAAACCTAGCATTCCCAGTCTCAATGACTCTCATGGAATATGATGGACAATAAAATCTGAATCCTTTTGATCTTTCTGGGTATCCAATAAAGAAGCAACTAACAGTTCGAGGGTCAAGTTTTCTTTCATGCGGGTTATACGGTTTGGCTTTTGCACGACAACCCCATACATGAAAATATCGAAGACTAGGCTTTCGCCCTGTCCACAATTCATATGCAGTTTTCATTACAGCCTTACTTGGGACCCTATTAAGGATATGCACAGCCGTTTTCAACGCATCACCCCACAAAGATTCTGGCAACGTAGAATTACTAATCATAGATCGCACCATGTCCTTTAGGGTGCGATTACGCCTTTCCGCTACACCATTCTGCTCTGGAGTACCAGACATGGTGTAGTGGGCGACGATGCCACAATCTTGTAGGTATCTAGCGAATGGACCTGGATTACGCCCAGATTCGTCATACCTTCCGTAGTACTCACCACCACGGTCGGATCTAACGACTTTGATCTTCCTGTCGAGTTGATTCTCGACTTCAGCTTTATAGATCTTAAATGTATCCAGGGCGTCTGATTTTTCGTTAATAAGGTACAAGTACCCATAACGAGAGTAGTCATCTATAAAAGTGATAAAATACTTCTGCCCATTCCAGGATGCTGTAGGGAACGGTCCGCAGATGTCTGTATGAATCACTTCTAAGAGTCCTACGCTCCTAGTGGCACCCTTTTTCCTTATTCTAGTCAGTTTACCTTTAATGCAATCAATACAAACCCCAAAGTCTGAGAAGTCTAGGGAGTGAAGAATTCCTTCACGTACAAGCCTTTCCAATCTCTCACGAGGGATATGGCCTAATCGCCTGTGCCATAGCATGGAGGAATTCTCACAATCTAAACTTCGTTTGATGCCTTTAGTGTTTCCATGTGATGAGTTAATGCTGTATATATGTGAAACATCCAAATCTAGCTGATAAAGGTTATTAACTAAAGTGCCAGAACCAATCACAACTGAATCATAGTAAATGCTTAATTTTCCATTTGCAAATTTAAACTCATAACCAAATTTATCCAAACGAGAAATGAAAACCAAATTGCGCTTTATAGAAGGCACACAAACAGTATCTAGTAGATCAAGAAAGTGTCCTGACGATAACCTAAGCCTACAGACTCCAATAGCTTCCACGTTTGCTCTAATGCCGTTCCCCATATAGACTGATCTCTCTGCATCAGTTGGCGTCTGGCTTTGGAGCATATCCTGCATGGAATTACAAATGTGAATAGTTGCACCAGAATCTATCCACCAGGAGTCTGTGGACATATAAGCTAAATTTGATTCAAAACAGACTAAAATATGGTCTTTACCCTTAGAAACGAGCCATGCTTTAAAATCTTCACAATCCTTCTTCTGATGACCAGGCTTCTTGCAGAAGAAGCAGCCATCATTAGGACCCTTCCTTTTCTTCTTAAATGTCTTTCCAGACTTAGGCTGATTGCCACCCGTAGGACCCGTAGAACTTTTCCCTGAAGTGTGCTTTCTTTTCTTATTTCCTTTTCTTCCTTGACCAGATGTCACTAGGTGTGCACTTTGTGTCTTGCTCGACCTTCTGAGTCTCTCTTCCTCTTGAACGCACTGAGATATCAGTTCGTTCAATGTCCACTTTTCCTTTTGAGTGTTGTAGCTGATTTGGAATTGACTGAATTGTGGAGGGAGGGAGTTCAGAACCAAGAAAATCAGGAGTTCATCCTCAATCTTAAGGTCTAATGCGCGGATTTTAGCCACCACATCAGACAATCCACCAATGTACTCCCTGATATTTCCTTGACCGTTATAGGTGGCTTGAGTCAATTTATGTAAAAGTGAACTCAGCTCAGCTTTATTCGATTTCTGAAATCGTTTTCCTATTTCAGTTAGGAAATCTTTAGCTTTCTCAGTGTCGGGCATGACACCCTGCATGGTCTTAAAAATCGAGTTCTTTATGATCTTGAGACACATCTTATTTGACTTGGTCCAGGCCTTGTAGTGAGTCTTTGCTCAATCCGTACTAGAATCAGTTGGAGTAGGAGGCTCTACTTCCTCCAGGGCCAGATCCAAGTCCATGCAACCTAGGACTATTTCAACGGACGACTTCCATTTGGAATAGTTGGACCCAGTAAGCAAAGGTATGGAATTGAATTGTGTTAGAATATTGGAAACAGTCATAGCTGTACATTCAAAGCATAAAACTCACATTAATAATCAAGTCCCTTATATCAATGCATGAACATAAACCACAAATATCATGCATGTATGAACATTCGATTGATTTGGGCCTTCAATCAAATGACCCAGAATGATGATGGGCCATAATCATCAAAATCTGGCAAGAGCCCAGCGTATCATCACAATTCCTCCTTTGGGCGAAATTACAACATACATGAGGCTCTACTGAATCATGAAGCTGACCAATGTTGGTAAAATAAATCTAAGATGCCCATCACCTTTGGGTGAAATGAATCTCTCAGACCTATATCACCATCACCAACCACTTCATCCCGCTCACATCCAGCCAAACGATGATACTTCTTTGTTTTGACCACCGCTCGCCTGAATATGAACGCAACTGAATGCAATCCTACAATGGAGTGTCACTGAATTCCATATACAGAAATCTAGAAGTAGAAATCCTTGCCAATTGAGGTCACTTTGGTAGCTAACACAACCAGCTCCAATCCCACTTCCAAACTCAAGGATTGCTGCATGGTCCTGCCCAAAATGGACCATTCTGTAAGAGTTCTGATTTGGCCCAAAACACAACTGACGTTGACCGCCTGTAGGCTCAAAACATATTCCAAAAGAATGGTTGGTTTAATTTCTTAATGGTCAACAACTTAAATGTCAATCTCAAACATATGGGTAATGGCCCTATTTCAGGTCAAATCAAAGCTTAACCATGAATAACCATCTTATGTGACTTACTTGGTCCGTCCATTAAGTAAAACATACCAACCATCAATAATATATACATATATATATATATATGTGTGTGTGTGTGTGTGTGTGTGTGTGTGTGTGTGTGTGTGTGTGGCTTTTACTTATACTGAAAGGATGACCCAAGTATACACAATTTAAATGGTTAAGATTAACAAGCCCAAGCTAACTGAAGTGGGCCGCACAATATCCAAAGAGAAAAATTTGCAATCGGCCCAGGGTTGGGCACAAAATGAGCATTTTAAAGTGGCCACCTAAAATTGGGATTGGGCCAGGCTAGCGGTTTTTATTCATTGGAATGGGCCCATCGGGCCTGGCCTACTGAAATAAGCCTTGAAATGCGCTTATGGGCCGGACTCATTGGACCGGGCCTGACCCTGTTAGACGGGCCAATCCGGGCCTGATCGACTGAACCGGGCCGCTGGATGCGGCCCGCTCGTCCCGGGCCAGAAGTTGGGGCTGCTGGACTGGGCCTGATTCTATTTGGCCCTGGTTCATGGGCTGGATCAGAGCCCAGCTCGTGGCCCAATCCCCCCCCCCCATCAGACCCCAAAACAGTAATAAGCTGTATGCCCAAAAGAAAATACCCAAATCAGGATATTCCTTCTCACGAACAAAACCCATTATAGAAGGAAATCTCCAAACCCTGCTGCCAGCCCATCTGCCATTACCGGACGTCATCCTAGTTGCCGCCATCTTCCTCATCACCGACAACATCTCTATCCTTGGTGACCTGTGCGACTGCCGAGAACGGCTGCCGTTGACAACCGTTCCTCCAATTTTGTTCAGCGTCTCTGGATGGCCATGAATGCGGGAGTAGAGATGGGTTCCTTCCGGTGCAGCAGCCATGAATGGTGGCGATTAGAGACGAGGGTGCAATCTGACGGCGGCATGGCTGCAGAGATCAGCGGCATGGCTGCAGAGATCAGCGGCATGGCTGCGACGGTGGCATGGCTGCGACCATCTCTGACCCTCTGTTTTTTTTTTATATATATATATATATCTTTATTGAAGTGGAGTGGTTGCCGCCATCAATGGCCGTGGTAACGATCGATCGTCTCTGGCTCCGATAGGAGTCGACAATGGCTGAGATCACTCCGGTATTGTTAAAGATCAGCGGCCACAGATTTCTAGCAGGCCGTCGATCGCCCCCCTTTTTTTTATTAACTGAATGGGGGTTCTGATGGTTGTAAGGATTTCTGGTCGGCAACGACATGTTTCTTTAGATTTCAAGTTTCCCAAAAGAAAACCCTAACGCAGACCAGTAACATCGCCGGTGCACGGCCTCCAAATCTAGCAGTTGTCATTCGAACTCCATGGCCGTCGACATCCTCTAAATACATCACAGCAATGGCAGCATCTGGAATTGTCTGGCCTTGACTGTGTGTGATCTTGGGTAAGTGTGCGACAGTCACAGAGCCGTACCGGTCCGATGATAGATCCCAACTAAGAAGACCCAAATCACCGGACTGAACGGGTATTCCAAATCCCATCTCCAAAACGAGGGATTCACAAATCTACCAGAATTGATGCATAGTGGGCTCTGATACCAACTGTGGGACTTAATCTTAATGCGGAATAATCAGATCGTTTATGCATCAACAATGGAGATTCCATACTGTAATCTTAAAGCCATACCTGATTGGGAAGACATTTCCGATGCCGCCGTGTTGCCGAGAAGAACTCTTGGTCTTCCGCACCTGACACCTTTAGGAGAACCTCTCAATGGGGACTAGGGTTTTCTCTTGTGTGTTGGTGAGGGGACTTTATAGGAAAAAGGGCCAGAGAAGCTTACCCATCACACTTCTCTCCTCTAGGGTCTCCACACCGTAGGTTTCCATATCAGGCTTAATAATCGCGTATAGGGAACATGGTTCAAGCGTCCCGCCCCAAACCTATTTGCAATGATCACAACTGTAGTGGGGCCCACTGAATCGCTCAATCTGAATAATCCAACGGTCATGATCTAAACTGATGATCATGTGTGGCCCACCCAATGGAGTCTTACACGTCAATATCAAAATAATAATAATAAAAAAAGCAGGAAAAGATGTAATATACAACAGAGAGATTTACATGTTCCTATTCAATACTTCCATGGATTCACACCAATCCACTATGAAAAGAAAAAAAAGAAAAAAAAAAAGTAGCAGCAACTCTCAATACAATTATGACTCTCTCTCTCTCTCTCTCTCTCTCTCTCTCTCTCATTATAAAATATATATAATCTACTATGCTCAACCGGCAAAAGATCTCCTGATTAGTCTCCTTAGATTATACCATAAATGCATGTGGAGCACACATCAACATGGGTACTAGGTCCAAGCTGTTTTGTCAAGTTGGTTTGACTGCATAGATGCCTAACCTGAAAGTAAGATGAGTTAATGACTAATCATGTGCCCACAATAATGATCAAATAGATGGAGGACCCAAAAAAAAAAAAAAAAAAAATTGACAAGTTTTCTAAGCAATCTGATCCATTGGTTTCTAATGTTATAGCCAACTTCATAAGGGACCAGCCTAATATTTTTGGCAAGATTGTAATGAGAGGTAGTAATATTTCGAGGAATGCTGACTTGCCCACAGTTCTCACCAGAACTCGTGAGCACTCTTTTAAAACTCACCACACATGAACCCCCAAAAAACCCCAGGTCCCAACTTTTACCTTGATACGGAACTTTGGTGGGCCATGGCCATTGACCCCCCCCAGCCCACCAGAGTTTTGGATCAGGTTGAAAGTTGGACCCTCGGATTTTTTGGGGTGCTGCATCCCATGGACGGTTCAAATTTTAGGCTTACATCATATGTGATCAGTTCCCAAAAAGTGCTCATTAGTTCCCTTGAGAACTTGTGGGCAGGTGAGCATTCCTCGTAATATCTCGAGCAAGCCATGAACTATAATTTTATTTCAAGTGGGGCCGACTCAAAACTCCGCCAAGTCAACTCAGAATCCATGAAATCGGCTACAACTGTGACTCAGTCTAGACTCGAAGAGACTCGTCAAGTTTAATTGAAATTGGACCGATTCAATACGACTCAGCACGACCTGAACTTGCAACCTTTGCTCTGCAAGTGAAAACCAGTTATCACATGCCATTAGAACAAGATAAGTAAAACTTTAATTAACTTGTATATTTATTGGAGCCAAATCATTTTAATTATTAATATCATCACAAATAATTTTTACTTATATATCAAAATATTAAGTTGAGTCGACTTAAGACTCGTTCTAGTCTCTGAGTCGGCTTCACCCGACTAGAATTGGGCCCTTTAGAATTTTTGGGTTTTTGAACCATGGTTAAGCAAGAGCTCAACCTTTAAACTTTAGGCACTTGGATAATAAGGTGACATAATTGAATTGTGATTCAATTCATTAAAGTCCAAGTTGTAACACATGGGTTGTAATTATGTGTCCATTTGTGAGTATGAATTAAAATGTGACCTCCACTGTTTTGGTGGGCCATATTTAAATGAAGGGATTTGATAATGTCCCATAACCCACACATCTCAAGGTCAAAACCTGACTCGTGTCTCGCCTACTAGCCCGAAGATGCCTAGGCGTTTCAATAGTAGGTCTCAGGTATGAAATGCCAAGGAGACAGACTAACCCCACCTGTGGGTGGGTCCATTGTGTGACTAATTGTGTAGGTACGTTGTGCAACTAACAATTGTGTGACTAATTGTGTAGGTACGTTGTGCAACTAACAGGGTGGGTGCATTCCATGACTAACAAAAAAAAAAAAAAAAAAAAAAAAAAGGTCAAAAACTGACTCTGATTTCATGTTTTGGGAAGAAACTTTGGTGGTGAGGTTTCTGTCCACCCTTCTAGGAAACCCTAACCCTAATTGGGATTGACCCTCCAAAGCAAATGGGTCCAGTGGGCCAAAAGAAAAGGAAATGTCAGAACAACCCATTCTAACAGTTTACACACACACACACACACACACACACACACACACACCACCACCACCACCACCACCACCACCACCTGCCATCAAAGGGTTCATGGGCTTGGGTGGGTCCCCATGATGTGTTTTTGAAATTAACTTCGACCATTAGGCCATTAGGTGCGTGCGTAACCTAATTATAAGCCTAGGGTTAAAAAATCAGAGCAAACCATGATTCAGGTGGGTCATAGCAAGGGAAACAATTGGGAGGGCAACGCCCACCAGATGCATACGTGAAATTCACTTCTACAGTTACACGTGTAATCGCATGTTAGGCCGAGGGCCAAAAAATCTTGTTGACTTGTGATTTGGGTGGGCCACGATAAAGGAAATGGTTGGAAGAGAGATGTACGCCATTGATGGTTTCCTGGGCCCACCATGATTGACGCAGGGAGGACGTGGGAGGTCGAACACCGTGTTCCTCACCGGTTGGTTCTCGAATCCATGAGAGAATAAACAAGATAAAAGAAAAATAGTTTCGAAAAAATTGATAATAATTGATTGATTGTCTGAAACAAAATTACAATGTATATAAATAGGAAACTAAACCTTAGGTAAAGTATCAAACTTCCACTCAAATTCTAACTTCTAAAAAAACACAACCTACTGTAAATAGTATGTATGTATGTTATATATCTATATATGTAATGTATATGTATGTGTCTGCATGCACACGCATATGTACATTGTTATATATCTATATACGTATGTATGTAATGTATATGTATGTTTTTGCATGCACACGCATACGTACATTGTAAACATAGGCCAACTGCAGGATACTCTTCGTGATTTAAAAGAAAAGAAAAAGAAAAATACTAAAAAAAATAGTAAACATGTTTACCAAAAAAGGGGTCTGTTCTAGAAAAGCCTAAGTCAAGGTCAGCTCACCCACCCAATAAACTAATACTAATGAAAAAAAAAAGAAGAAAAAAAATAGAGAAACGATCAAGTGCTCTTAGAGGAGTATAAGTTATAATGCTCCTAGTTGCACCAGAACATCAGAACAGCTCAATTGGTTGATCTGGACTGTCCATTAGGTCTAGCACATATTCCATGGTCTGTCATGTAAAACCACACCAGTCGTACTATTCTAACTATCCATCAATGGAATATAAAATGGACGGCTGCTATAGTTTTCATAAAGGAGGTCCATTAACAATTTGAGCCCTCTATTTGTTAGTCGCCATCTTGATTGCTAAATAATCACTTGGCAATCATAACCATCCCACCTGTGGCTTGGAAAATTACGTACAGATCCGATAACTCAATGTGATATTTTCATGGTAGCCAATGACATCTGCGATGGATCTAATGGACGGTCCAGATCAATTCCATTGGATCAATGGACCATTTCTCTAGAAAAGAAAATAAAAAGTGGAATCAGATGTACCTACCCCAAAATATTAAAAGATAAGCCATTGACCCTTCACAAAGACCCTATGAGAAATGGGTGCATGTGTATCCCAAATGACGGAAGATTCAAATATGAGAAATGATATCACTTCAGTTAGACAGTCCAATCGTTTGATCCGAACCATCCATCAAGTCCAGAACACATTTCTACGGCCATCATGCGAACCTTGCACTGATCCGAAGATCCAACCCATCCTTGATTTGGCTGTATTTTCTATAGCAATCCTTGTCCCAAGCCATGGATGGGGATGGCTATATGATTGCCTAACAAAAATTATTCTTTAAAATCATAAGCAATCCATGATGGTTTCTAACAAACAGATGGATCAAATTGTTTTTTAGACCTATTTTTGTATAAATATCTTGACCGTCCATATTAAAGATCACTGATCAAATGGTTAATATTTATCGGATTGGTGTAATACTTGCATGGTTGCCTATGAAATGTGCATTGGACCTAATGAACAGTCTGGATCAATGGATTGAATAGTCCAATTGCCCCAATGCAAGTAGATGCATGTAGAAGCTCTAAAACTTACGGTGCCCTATGGGCACTTGAGCATTTCTCTTCAAATATATTATAGAAAGACCCATGTCGTCTTCTTTTATTTTTCAAGGGACCCCAACAACTATATCAATGGCTTATATGTATTCTCATGAAGACCCATTTCTCTCTGAATACTGTTTCATACTTCTCTCCAACTAAGATGGGATTTTTTGAATTCTCATCAAACTTCCTATCTAAGCTCTATGTAGTAACCATCATCGTTTTTTCCTTACTACTTCATGAAGTAGTCCTCATGATAAGACCAGTCACTTGCTATTTTGGGCTCAACAGAAATCCACGGCAGTCGACTGGGGCGGATTGGTATCTGGCATTAGTCGAGAAGAAGCATCCGACGGTCACATACGAGGATGGATCAAGACCCAAATCCATCGACTGTGCAGTTTGTCTATGTGAATTCGAACGAGGAGAAGAGATAAGGGAGTTGCAATGCAAGCATGTGTTTCACAAGGATTGCCTGGACACATGGCTAGAACACAAGTGGGCCACATGCCCCGTGTGCCGGAGCTCCATCCTGCCGGACGAGGCCTTGATCGAAGAGCTGCAGAAGCAGCAGTCCCACTGTGGTGAGGAGCGTCTGGGCCTCTGGTTTCATTCATTTCATGGTGGTGGTCTTCATGTATTGCCCTGAGGTAGATATTTCTGTTTTTTTGTAATTGTTTTCATTTTTATTCAATAGAGTTTCAGCTACATTAGAATGATTTAATCCCATTCAATCAATGCCGTAAAAACCCTGTCCACGTTTTGGAAAGATGCCTTAACAAGCTCAAAAACCAGCTGGAAAACCGCCTTTTCGTGGGTCACTTACGGCAGTCAGTTCCCCAGAGATAACACCTCTAATGGCCTTTGAACTCTCTATATTGTGCACTATGAACTGGCAAATGGTCCCACCGGAAAGGCTTTCTAGGACGTGGCCCTTCTTGCGTAGGGCAGCTCTTATCTCACCAGGAACTTCAAAGTGGTCCCCGCTCACTGTCGTCCAGTTCTCATACTGCACCACATTTGGAATCAGCTGCAAAAACAAGAACACATTAGTTTGAATTGAAAGCTTGGGTGGTGATCTTGGGGCTGTTTGGATGTACCCCACAATGCGGACTGCTGGATATATCTCACATCTCTGCATCTCAGCCTTCGATGCCCAATAAACAGAACTTATGAATGTTTTTAGGACTAAATGAAGAAAATGCGAATTTTCATTTTATCAATTGATCATTTATCGAAAAACTACCTCTCCCAAGTCACAGGAAGTATGCAGGATTCGGGACCTTACAATCATGAATTCTATCCATCTCTTCTCACCAAAAAGAAATGGGAAAGACAATCAAACCGGAAGTAGGATTAGCGTTTGGAATTTTCATCTGACCTGATGATACACCCTCGGACCCATAACTGAAGAAAAAGGATCCATTCCCTTGGCAAAATGATTCAAGAACACCTCAGTCGTCCCTGCAATGATCATCGCTCCTCCGCTCGCACCCAACACTGCCTTCAGTTGCCCATCCTGTAAATCAATGAAACTGTCACCATCATGCGTTTGGACACACAATTGAACTCAATTGCAATAACTAGTTCAGTAGTTCAATTTGGAGAGGTAATTGCAAGCTTGTGAATTTCATTTCATTCGAAGTGATTATTGCAATTCAATTCTATAGTGCATCCAAATGCAACCTCAACATTTTTAGGTTTGCCGCGACTGTCACTTAAGAGAAACATGTTACCTTGACAACAATAGTTGGTGTCATGGAAGATAATGGCCTCTTGGATGGCCTAACGAAATTCGCAGGGGCAGGCGGCGGTTTGTTGGCGAAACTGTTCTCGGGGATTGAAAAATCATCCATTTCATTGTTAAGCACTATGCCTGTACTTGGCGACAGAAACTGTGCCCCAAAGTATGCGTTTACAGTGCTGGTCATTGAGACAGCGTTCCGCTCACTATCAATGATGCACAAGTGACTGGTGCCATGGTCATGAATTTGGTTCCACCTACATGTAAAACATTCGTTGCAGTCAATCCATATCCTGATATATATTAGAATAAAAAAAAAAACTGCCTACAAGACATTTTCACGTGACTGCTAAACTGCTTGAATCCGCTCTTAGGACGTGTTTGGATGCACTTTAGAATTAAATTTTGACAATTTAGTTACATGAAGAGGAAATGGTCAAATTGTGACTAGTATTTAGATTAAGAACCATCTCCAAATTGCAATTAGATTACTTTCATGTGGAACTTGAAAAGATCATAATCGCAATTTCAAGGCTACTTTCCCATTGTGAATACAGGGAAATGTCCATAGGATTCAGTCATTGCTTCTGTACTGAACTGAATTTTCGCAAGTCCATTTCTAATTTCGATCCAAATGAAGCCTTAATGGGATTGACATGCTTAAGGTAGAGATAAAAGAGATGGAAAAAACACACACAAGGTCATTATCGGTCATGACATTTCATCATCATAATCATCTTAGCCTTCTCTGAGGAATTCAGGGTCAGGTGTTAAGAACAGAGATATATGAAGTGTTTGATTGTTATCAGGACTCTCTCATGATTTTGCACATAACCATCAAAACCGACCGTTTGAATTAGCAACATGTACCATTTTTCAAGGTAGTTCCGAATGGATCCCTTCTCCGTAACAGTTTGTATATTGGGTATTACAAAACAAGCTATTATACAACATAAAAAGTCTTACAATGAAATAAAAGGAGCCTGAAAGTTACATTTTTGAAAACCATTAACCAAGCAATGAAAAACAAATTTCAATCAAACGGTCCCGAGTTTGATAGTATTGAAAGAGAACTTTTTCCTACGAACAGGTTCTATGTGGGCGAGTTCTCAAAGGGTTCTCATGAGAACTGGTTCTTAGGAGAAGATTTCTCTGAAAACCAATATCATACATACAAAATGATTGATTTCATCAAGTATCGGAGAAAGGATTTTCCTTACTTGCCACCATAGTAACGAGGAGTAAATGTCATATTGTCGAATATGGTGGCCTTCAACTCTTCTGCAAACTTAGGTGAGAGCATATCAGATAGAACTTTGGACACGTTTACAAAATCCGGATCACCTAGATTCATCCTTACAGCAATCATGTGTTTCAATGCTTCGATCAACCGATGAAGCCCCAGAGAGCCAGAAACACCTGAAGGGACTCCATATCGAGAAAGAATATTTAAAATCTGTGATGTGAAATGAGAGAACCGTTATATGGATGCTTGAAAATAGTCTCCAATGCGGAAACAGATGCCATGTTTGGATGTACAACCGAACTGGATTGTGAAAATTCACTTCTGCAAGCGCAAATGAACAGATTGTAAATCCTAGTATTGATAATGGAGGCCGGATCGTTCTTGATAATGATGTATTGAGCTGTAAAATGCATTTATGTTTCTTTCAAATCCAACTTTAAAGTGACTTAATTGCAATTTATAACCTGTTACACCTATATGAATAATGTGACGGATTCCTCTTATGTAAAAAATAGAAAGGGGGAAATCGATTTCCTTTTTCTAGCTTTTTCTCAAAAAAGAGTAAAACCATTTCCCGAATGAACCCAGTTAAGAGGGACAAGTCTCATTGTTGGCCTTGTAACATTCTCATTGGAAAACAGCACTCGTAACCAAACAACGGAATTACTATTGGATTCTAAAGTTCTCCATTTCCTTGGGATTCCACCTCCTTTGGTCATTTTCACCTTACTGAGCTAATTATTGCAATTCAATTCAATTGTACATCCAAACACAGCCTTAGCCAATGTAGAAAATGCAATGTTCATACACTTCAACGAACGAATATGTAAATACAAAAGCAGATTAGTCTTCTACCAAAACAGCGCATACATGCAAAAAAGAAATAAGAAGGAAAGGGTTCTTACAAGTATCATTCCAGCACCACCGGCTGACGGAGGAGGCATGCCGAGTATCTTAAGCCCCATGATATCGGCAGAGATCGGCTTCTTCACTTTAACTCGATACATTTTCAAGTCTTTCATCGTTAGTACTCCTCCAGACTTTCGAACATCTCTAACCAACTTGACCCCAATAGAGCCGTTATAAAATGCTGCTGGCCCGTGTATTGAAATGGCTTCTAGTGTCCTTCCCAACTTCTTATTGTGACAGATATCGCCCGTATTCAAAAGCTTCTTGTTTGACGTAAATATCTTTTTCAGTCCCTCATCGGCTAGAATCCCGGCTTCTGTTCTAACCATCTGGAAATGTAGATATGGAGATACTCTAAATCCTCTTCGAGCAAGATGGGCGGCTGGCATTACTAGCCTCTTCCACGGAAGTCTTCCATGTCGCTTCCACGCTTCGTGAAGGCCTGCGAGTTCGGCGGGAACTGCTACAGAGAGTGCACCGCTTGCTTTTAAGGTTGCATTGTTGGCATACATGTTCTGCAAAAATCCTTAGAGATCTTTAGACTTGACAGTTTTTGAAATTCAGTAATGTGCAATTTCTTGATCTTGATGTGTTAGTCTGAATGTGGGGCTCATGGTTTGATGATTCTGCACCATTGATATGATGGGGTCCACCTTGGGTTGGTTATGCCCATTGGAAGATCCTAATGCTTAAAGGGAAAAAAAAATACCAATTGTCCAAAAATGCTAATGGATGTTGAGGATATTGCAATCTAGATGATGTTTTGGGCACACCCAATTCATCGTGGGGCCCATCATATCTACATTGTGGATCACATAACTCTGGGCCCAGCCTGTGTTGGGCAGGCCTATGAAGATGCAATTAGCATCCTAATTGAACGGCTACCAGAGTCTAATCTCTATTATTCCCCATTGCCTTTTGGGATATGGCCCACCAAACCAGTGGTCCTGATCATGGACAAGTTTCACATGTATAACAGATGTTTCAGTGTTTGAATTTTAAACAATATAACAGTAATCAAAGTACCTGAGAAGCAAGCAATGGTGCAGTTTCTCTCATATCAAAGGCTTCTGAAATTCCAGCTGCTGATCTGACGAGCATGAAGGCACCTCCTCCAATGCCGCTCGACGCCGGGCTTACAACACCCAAGCAAAGAGTGGCAGCGACAGCTGCATCAACGGCATGGCCTCCTTCACGAAGAACGTCCCTCCCAATTCTGGAACACCGTCCATCATCCGTTGCGACCGCACCATGTTTAGCTACAACTTGTTCACGTCTATTTGTGATCAAGTCATTCGAACTAGACAGACTTGAACTGGGCAGCGACAACAGCACGATGAGTGCAATGGTGGTCCACAACATCAAGGGAGCTGCAACGACATCCATAGATCTAAGTCATGAATTCATACATCAGTTCTAGGCTATTTGGGGTCTACTTGGTCATGATTTGGTTAAAGAACTGTATTTTGAGTCGACTCGAAAATTAGACTGATCCACTGATCAGCTGGTCCCCACATATTGGCGTTTATCAACTGTTCTCCATTGCGTGGCCCACAGGATGAGTGGCTTCGTCTGATTTTTGCATCAGGTGTTCCTAGTGATGGGACCGACCATTTGGATGGGTTGGATGTTGTCTGCACTTGACACGTGGATACTTATGCGCTAGTTCGACCGAAACACTACCGTCCAACTAGTGGTGGGCCAACCGTAATGTTTAGTTGCCATCCCAACCTGTTAATGGTCAATCACCACTGGTTCCTCTACTGTGGTTCATGTGAGATCTCGTTTTGCTGCATTTTTGGGTCCATGTCCTAAAATGAGCTGGCAAAATGGATGGACGGCGTGGATATACGACACATAAATTACGGTGGGCCCACACTCATGGATCCACCGAAGCCGCCTCACTTTACAGGGGCTAGCTCAAGTGATGGACGGATTGAATGTGACATCTCCACCATGGTGGCCTCACTACTCGCGCTGGAAAGAGAGACACGTGTCACTATAGCACAGATACCGTACATCGTGCGATGGGCATTACCTCATTACTGCTCTTCTTTATGTCGTTTTCTTCTTCTTTACATTCTAAGATGCTGATACGATGGATAAGATTATATCCGTGTGAGGTCACACGTGTCTGTGATCTAACCCGCCCATACGCTGGGCCATTAATCTGGGGAGATGATCAGGTGTTACACGGGCAAAATGGGTGTTTCCATGACAGTGGGACTCACCTTTATGCATGTGTTGTATATCCACGCCGTCCACCCATTTCGCCAGACCATTTTAGGGCATGAGCCCAAAGATTAAGGAAATCAAATCTCAGGTGGACCACACCACTGGAAACAGTGGTGATTGACCATTAAAAACTTACTGGGGGCCACAAAAGCTTTGGATCAAGCGTATATTTGTGTTTTCCCTCCATCCACATCTATGAACAGGTTCGATGGATAATAAACATTACGGTCGTTCCTAGGAAGCTTTTAATGGTGGGCGTTCAATTACTTCTTTTTCCTGTGGTGTGGTCAGCTTAAGATTGGATCTGCATCATTTTTTTTTTTTTGGACCATGACCTAAAATGAGCTGAAAAAACTGATGGACGGCGTCGATATACAAAAAAAATACATCAGCGAGGACCCCACGGTCACGAAAACACCATCTACTGGGTAACACCTCATCCGCCCCTATTGGTTTGATTCTCTAGCGCAAAAATCAAACCTGGGCAAATCAACAGCTGGCAGAATACAAATCAAATTAGACTGATCGAATCACGAGGAAGGCCACACTTGAATTAGAAAAATCGACGGTTGGAAAAGAAGAAGAAGAAGAAGAAGAAGGGCAAAGGCCCATATTCAGCATACGTGTGGCTAGGCTGAGGAGTGGACCATTCTGATCTTTACCTCATGAATGGACCAGATCTCATGCTCATGAGCCATTCCACGCCGTCCATCTCACGTAAGAAAGCAGGCAAATCATTTCTGACTACTTACCGGACATGATCTTCAAGACCCCGATCGGACGGCGGAGCTTCCTCCACCGGCTCGCTCCGGAACAAAAGCCTCACGAGAATAACGACGAGCTGTAGAAGAACTTCCAAAACTCACCGACATCCGCAGTGACCCTTATAAAGTCTGCCGTGATTGAGCGATCGGCCTCATATGTGAGGCGGATGGAATCCGTGTCAGATTTCCGTACGTAAAAACACACGTATGAAATATCTGTGCCATTCATAATGTAGGATTTACTGTGAATATGCCATATACTAAAAAACAGGGTAGCACAATTATCAAGTGAATTCTTGCAGTTGAACATTTTTCTAACCGTCCATCTTTTTGACATGCTTGATTAATGGACCGACATTATTTTTTGACCATCGGATGTTCATAAGGGACCCTACCTGATGAATGGACCAGATATCTAGCACGTATTCCTTATGTACGGAACTCTGACACGCATTTCGCCTTACCTACTTACTGATTCATAAGTCAACTCGTAGGTGCTGGCATGAGAACTTGGGATTAAAAAGGGACAAGTGGACGCGGAGATGTAGCTCGGTGGGCCCTGTTGATGCTGATTTCTGGTCAACAGACGAGGTGATAGAATTTATATGCGGAGGAACGATCGCCACCACAGAAATCCTTCCTTGGAACTGGAGAAGGTGCTTGAATCAGAGGCTTGGCTTTGATTCTGTAAAACACCACAGAAAATAGTAAAGGGGGGTGGCTGGGGTCCAGCCGTGAACCCTCCGATGCCTAAATTAGTCGTGGTCTTTGAGAATCGTCAGACTATTTTTGATAGAGATTATTATCATACCTGTAATCGTTGTTAATCTTCTTATTTATAGACGTTGATATGGATTTCATGGGCTGAGATCACGGCGGATATCTTGCCCGAGAATCCAGGCGAAAATCTTGGGCCGTTCAGATCTTTCGGACTGTTCCGATCTTGAAGGACGCGCCCTTGTTTTAAGCCACTTAAGATGGAGATGAGGTCGGCTTCCGTTTACCCGTCAGCTCAGGTCCGATCCGATCTATCTTCAGGGTAAGCGAAGTCAATAGCTCAGGCCTTCAACTTGCTATATTATTCCGAGGTCTCACATGCTCGGGTCGGATTTATGTGAAATTATCCCATAACAGCTGTCCCCCCACTCCCGAGGTGGATATTTCCATCTCGGGAGTAAAAGTAGCTGACCTCGTTTTTTGCGGCAACTGCGCTTTAAATGCGCTGTTTCGAATTTCGAAAAGGTGCAATGATGATCGTACTGCGCGACAGCCTTTTATTTCGACGGACGAACGGTGTGGAGACACGTGGGGCCTCGTATCTTCGAACGGACGGGCCGAATATCGTTATCCAATGAGATGCTGACATGTGGCAAATCTCGTCGATAGTCGCGTCGGTTCGTTCTTTGAGACTATGGATGACGGCCGCGTGGCACAGCACGTCCTGCGTGCTGTCTCCTGCTACAGTATAAATACTGTACTTAGGAATTTTTCGGGATTTCTTGCTTCTTCCCTGTTTGCGATTCCTCTTCTTCCACTCTGCAGTTCTCCCTGCGATTCCTTCTGGGCCATCCTCTGTGACCCGATTCGGACCGCTGTGATCTTATTAAGCTGTCCTTACTTTCTTTCCTTGGCCCATTCCTTTTCCGAAAAATAATCCGGTACGTTCATCTTTCTTTTTTGCTTCCGCCCAGTTCTTAGTTCCCCCCTTTGTTTTCTTTTTTAATGGCTGGCTCGGAAGAGAGTTATTCACGGACTCTATCTTCTTCTCTGCCTGTTGGGGAATCCAGACTGATGGAAACCCAACTCGATGCCGTAGAACCTTCGGGAGGAGCTCTGTTGGCAGAAACTCCCTCGTCCTTTGCTTCGGATGAAGTTCCAGTGGCTGGGACTTCAGGTCGGGTTGCTGACAGGGTTTCTGATGACCCGGTGTTGAACCTCCAATTTATACATTGCATTGCCCATTTCACGACAACGTTGCATGATTTTCATGGTTTAAAGGCCCACCTAACATATGTTTTTGTGATTATAGGGATGAGAGTGGATTTCATCAAATTGGAGCCAAAAGAATGTATTTGAAGCTATTGCATGAAGTCTTAGGATGGACCAAAGAAAGAAGAAGAAAGAGAGAGAAAAGAGGATGAAGAAAAGAAGAAAAAGCTGAAGAATAACAAGGCTGACCGGTCGTCTGACCGGTCAGACACATCAGAAAGGAGCAATGGAAGAAGGCCGACCGGTCTCCGGTCGGCCATGAAGGCAGAAGACATTGAGGAAAGCCCGACCGGTCATGACCGGTCGGCTATAGGCTCTGGACGAGGAGGAAACAAAGCCCGACCGGTCACGACCGGTCGGGCATGCACGCTGGAATATGGATAGGCTGGTCCGACCGGTCATGACCGGTCGGCCACACTTGCTGGACTTTTTGGATGGTTTGAAAAATCAGTCCGACCGGTCACGACCGGTCGGCCCTGCGTAAGAAGACTCCTTTCTAAATTGGGACTCCGAATTTCACTGCGCAATGCGAAGGCTTTCGCAGAATCCAACGCAAGGGGGGTTTGTTGCTATAAAAGGGCACCTAGGGGCTTTCCCTAAGGTATCAGAGAAGAGAAGGAACGTGAGTTTGGAGGCTGAAGGCGACTGTGGAGCGTTTGCAACATCTATCTTCGGGTTTTTCTAGTTTTATGCTTTATTTTTGAGTTTTTAGTTGTAGCATGACTATGCTCGGCTAAAACCTCTCAGCTAAGGCTGAGAGGTGAAGCTTGTAGCCAATTCTATGTTAATTTCAGTTTGATTCAAGTATTATTCAATTCAAAGTTAGAATTTTCTTATGTTCAGTTCAAAAGATGGTAGTTTGAGATGTCTTATCTGAGTTCATGTGCTCCGGACATGAATTCTTTTTAATTCTCTGAGATTATCACAGGTTGCTTGTTTAGATTCGAATTATAGTAATCCTTGAGCAGGCCATAGTCCATAGGCATGGCTGTTACTCCGCAGGCTATGAATTTGAATTCTACATTGATTGAATGGACTTGAACTTGGAAGTTCAACTTGAATTGGATGAATGTGTGTGAATGCTTTACTTTCCAACTAGATGAGAGATAGGACTTCAAATCTAGTTGTGTTCTATACTTGGATTGACTGAATTGACATAGGATTGCTACAAGTGGATCCTTGAAAGCCTTAGTACATTATATCTCTGATTTTTCATTAAGTTACTGTTTTAATTAAACATCCCATTGAAATTGAATTTATTCTATTAAACTGAGTTGCTGGAGTAATTAGGAAGCTGTTACTCTTTCCCTGTGGATCGACCTCGGTCTTACCGAGTTTTATTACTACATCGCAGCCTTACACTTGAGGCGAGCGAACAAGTTTTTGGCGCCGTTGCCGGGGAGATTAGATAATAGTTTTCAAATAGTTTCAGTGGCTGTAGAAGTAGATAGGTTTTTTTTTATTTTTCTTAGAACTAACAAAGTTTTCTGTTTTGTAGGAATTCTTCTTTCAGTTCAAGCGAATCAGGTGATACCTTTCTAACTTAGTTTTTTTTTTTTTTTTAGAATTTTTAGATTGCAGTTTTCTAGGTTAGGATTAGTCTTGATTGAGTGGTTTATGTCCCGTTGGGAACGTAACCATTCAAATCGTCTCCAATCTGAAGGTGGTTTAGTTGGACCATTATCAGTTCATAGACGAGTCCGGAATTATCAAGAGCATTGTGAAAGTTTGGGGAGTATGGAGCAAACACCCTTAAGGAATCCTCCACCCCCTACTCTAACCACAAACGCAAATCAGGAAGGAGTAGGAGAGAATGAGGTACATAATGTTCCTCCAATGAGATCACTACGGGATTACCTACAACCTGCTCGTACAATTACACCTTCTTGCATAGTTCTACCAGCTAACGGTGGGACCCTTGACATAAAACCGGGAGTAATCCAACTTTTACCTAAATTCCATGGGCTAGACTCTGACCGCCCATACTTACACTTGCAAGAATTCGAAGAAGTGTTGGCCACCTTGCATTATCCCAATGTTTCTGGGGATACAATCAGACTTAAACTTTTTCCCTTCACTTTGAAAGAAAGAGCCAAAGATTGGCTTCACTCTCTTAGACCATATTCGATTGGGTCATGGGTTGAGATGAACCGGGAATTCTTGAAAAAGTTCTTCCCGGCTCATAAAACAAACACTCTTCGAAAGGCCATAATGAATTTCTCAGCTAAAGAGGGTGAATCATTCTTTCAATGTTGGGAAAGATTTAAGGAACTCCTGCTTGCTTGCCCACATCATGGCTATGAGTGTTGGCGAGTTATAAATTTCTTCAATGATGGATTAAGTTCCAATATGCGCCAATTTGTGGAAATGATGTGCAATGGCGAGTTTATGAGTAAAAATCCAGATGATGCTTGGAGTTACTTGGACATGTTGGCTGAAAACGCCCAATCTTGGGATACCTCGGATAAACCCAAGAACCCCAAGCCTACTCAAGAGAAAGGAGGGATATATGTCCTTAAAGAGGAAGACGACGTGAATGCAAGGATAGCCAACCTCACAAGGAAGGTTGAGGCCATGGAACTTAGCAAAAATGGAGTTTCCAAGTCCAAGGAAGCTGTTGAAACCACATGTGAGATTTGTCTCACCGACTTACACGCTACGCAAGATTGTCCCACAATTCCTGCATTTAAGGAAGTGCTGCAAGAGACAGCCAATGCCACATATGGTTATCAACGGCCCTTCAATGGACCGGTAGGTAATACATACAATGAGAGTTAGAAGAACCACCCGAATTTCAGTTGGAAGAATGCTCCTACGGGCAATCCTACCAACTCCCAAAGAGGGCCACCCATGCAAAATATGGCCCCACCTCAATTCTCATTGGAGGATACCTTGAGAGCGTTTATGCAAGGGCAAGCGCAAATAAATGAATCAAATCAGCAATTTTTCCAAGAGTTGAAAGTCTCGGTTGATGAGATTAAGGGACGCTTGAATGCTAGGGAAGGGACCTTTCCGGCCCAACCTCAGCCCAATCCAAAGCAAGTACATGAAGTAAGCATCCCTAATCCTCCCAACCAAAACATGGAGCAAGCTAAATCCATTACCACCCTTAGAAGTGGTAAACAAATTGACAAAACTATTCCGGTGAAGGCCGATGAGCCTAATGATCCGGTAAATTCTGAGGATGAAAATGGATCTAACTTAGCCCCACAACAACCGGAACGCATTTACAAACCCATAGCACCTTTCCCATCGAGATTGGTTGCCCCAAAATCTCTCCCAAATTCTCAAGATATTCTAGAGATTTTCAGACAAGTCAAGATCAATATCCCTTTGCTTGATGCCATCAAACAAATTCCCTCTTATGCCAAGTTTCTAAAAGACCTATGCACAACAAAACGCAAATATAATGTGCAGCAAAAGGCCTTCCTAACTGAGCAAGTTAGTGCCATCCTCACTCAAAAGACTCCCCCAAAATTCAAAGATCCCGGTAGTCCCACCGTCTCATGTATCATTGGAGACTACCGGATTGAACGTGCCTTGTTAGACTTGGGGGCAAGTGTGAACTTGATCCCATACTCGGTATATGAACAATTGGGTCTTGGTGAATTAAAACCCACCAAAACCACATTGCAACTCGCTGATAGATCTATCCGTGTACCGAGGGGGATAGTTGAGGATGTTCTAGTCCAAGTTGACAAATTCTACTACCCGGTAGATTTTATAGTCTTGGACACACAACCGGTTTTGGATGCTAGCACCCAAATACCGGTGATATTAGGCCGCCCATTCCTTGCCACATCAAACGCAATCATTAATTGCCGGAATGGGGTGATGCAATTATCTTTTGGAAACATGACACTAGAGGTGAATGTATTTCACTTGGGCAAAAGACATAGGGATGTCGATGATGATGAGTTCTTCGATGTAAACATGCTTAAAACCTTTGAAGAAGAAGAACTCCTCCAACTTGAACCACTAGAAAGTTTGGAGACATGCTTAGCACACTTCATGAATTCTAAAGACCCCATCATCAGTGAGATTGTGCATGCATTAAATATAGAAAGACCGGTAGTTGATACTAGCCGGTGGAGGCCCCATTTTAAAAAATTGCCACCAACCACATCAAGGCCTCTACCGTCTAGCATCAAGCCACCGAAGCTTGACCTCAAACCATTGCCATCCGAGCTTCAATATGTATATCTGAGTCAAGAGGAAACTTTCCCAGTTGTCATTGCCTCCCACCTAGAAAAAGACCAAGAGCTCAAGTTGATTGAGCTACTCAAAAAACACCGGGAAGCCATAGGTTGGACAATAGCGGATCTCAAAGGGATAGATCCTTCGGTTTACACTCACCGTATACACCTTGAAGAAAACGCAAAAACGACTAGACAACCTCAAAGACGGTTAAATCCAAACATGATGGAGGTTGTCAAAGCCGAGGTGTTAAAGCTATTGGATGTGGGTATCATCTACCCCATCTCAGATAGCCAATGGGTGAGTCCTACCCAAGTTGTCCCCAAGAAATCCGGTATTACCATCATTGAAAACGCCAACAATGAGCTTATACCGACTAGGGTGACCACCGGTTGGCGTATGTGCATTGATTATAGGAAGCTCAATACGGTCACTAGGAAAGACCACTTCCCTCTCCCATTTATGGACCAAATTTTGGAGAGGTTGGCAGGCCATCCCTACTATTGCTTCCTAGATGGCTATTCCGGATACAACCAAATTGAGATAGCTCCGGAAGACCAAGAGAAAACCACATTTACATGCCCGTTTGGTACCTTCACCTACCAAAGGATGCCATTCGGGTTATGCAATGCACCCGCCACATTCCAACGATGCATGTTGAGTATTTTCTCGGACATGGTGGGTGAGTTTCTTGAGGTGTTCATGGATGACTTCTCTGTTTTTGGTTGTACATTTGATAAGTGCCTCGAGCACTTGAAGCTGGTCTTAATGAGGTGTGAGGAAAAGCAACTTGTATTAAACTGGGAAAAGTGCCACTTCATGGTACAAAGAGGAATAGTCCTTGGACACATCATCTCGTCCAATGGAATAGAGGTAGACCGGGCAAAAATTGACATAATTTCCAATCTACCACCACCCAAAAGCATACGCGATGTGCGGTCCTTCCTGGGACACGCCGGTTTCTATCGAAGGTTTATAAAGGACTTTAGTCACATCTCAAGGCCTTTATGCAACCTTCTACAAAAGGAGAACCAATTTGAGTGGAGTGCCGAATGTCAATTAGCTTTTTCAAAGCTAAAAGACATGTTGACAACCGCTCCTATCATGCAACCACCAGATTGGTCCATTCCTTTTGAGTTGATGTGCGATGCGAGCGATTTTGCTATTGGGGCGGTGTTAGGCCAAAAGAAGGATAAAAAGCCCCATGTCATCTACTACGCGAGTAGGACCTTGAATCCTGCCCAAGTTAATTATTCAACTACGGAGAAAGAGCTCCTAGCTGTCATCTTTGCCTTGGACAAATTCAGGCCATACTTAATAGGATCCAAAGTTATTGTTTATACGGATCATGCGGCACTGAAATACCTTCTTTCTAAGAAGGATGCTAAGCCCCGTTTGCTAAGATGGATCCTACTCCTTCAAGAATTCGATTTGGAGATCAAAGATAAGAAGGGGGTAGAAAATGTGGTGGCGGATCATCTATCCCGCCTAGTCCTACCAAATTCCATTGACGAGTCACCTATTGAGGACTCATTCCCTGATGAGCAACTCTTTGTTGCTATGCATCCACCATGGTACGCTGATATAGCCAATTATCTTTCCACAGGTGCGATGCCGACTCATTGGACTGCGCAAGACAAACGTAAATTTCTAAGGGAAGTGCGCAGATTCTTCTGGGATGAACCTCTATTGTTTAAATATTGCCCAGACCAAATTATAAGGAGATGCGTCCCCGATGATGAACACAATTCAGTCATCTCCTTTTGTCATGATCAAGCATGTGGGGGTCATTTTTCAGCCAAGAAAACAACTGCAAAAATTCTGCAGTGTGGTTTTTATTGGCCCACGCTATTTAAGGACACCCATGAGTTTTGCAAAGCGTGCGAGCGCTGCCAGAAGTTAGGAGGATTATCCCGTCAAAATATGATGCCTCTCACACCAATTCAACATCTTGAAGTCTTTGACTGTTGGGGCATCGATTTCATGGGACCATTCCCCTCATCTTTTGGACATGTCTATATTTTGTTGGCCATAGACTATGTGTCTAAATGGATAGAGGCTATCCCATGTAGAACCAATGATTATCGTACGGTTCTCAAGTTTCTCAAAGAAAACATACTTTCTAGATTTGGGACACCTCGAGCCATTATTAGTGATGGTGGTGCTCATTTTTGCAATAGACCTTTTGAAACTTTGATGAAGAAATATGGTATTAGGCACAAAGTGAGTACCCCATACCACCCAAAAACAAGTGAGCAAGCTGAAATCTCCAATAGGGAAATCAAGCAGATTTTAGAAAAGACGGTGAGACCGGATCGCAAGGATTGGTCCCTAAGATTAGATGATGCACTTTGGGCTCACCGTACGGCCTACAAGACACCCATTGGAATGTCCCCTTATAGACTTGTCTATGGAAAAGCTTGCCACTTGCCTGTGGAGATAGAACACAAAGCTTATTGGGCAATTCGGGCTCTAAATTTTGACATTGACAAGGCTAGCTCGCTTCGCAAACTTCAATTAAATGAGCTTGATGAGATACGGAACGATGCATATGAAAATTCGAGAATTTACAAGAGCAAGATGAAGGCCTTTCATGACAAGCACATCTTAAGGAAATCCTTCCATGAAGGACAGAAAGTGCTCTTGTATAATACCCGACTTCATCTTTTTCTGAGAAAATTACGATCTCGATGGACCGGCCCATATATTGTTAAAGAAGTTTTTCCTCATGGGGCTGTTGAGATTGAGAATGCAGCGAATGGTGACTGTTTCAAAGTTAATGGACAACGCCTTAAACCATTTGTTAAGAAATTTGATTCAGAGGACATGTCCATCTCCCTGAATGATACTGTCTATCAGGATGATTGATCTCCTAGTCTGATGGAGGTATAGCATAAGTAAGTTTAGTTTTGTTTTACTGTTTTAGTAGGATTTAGTTGTTGGAATTGCAGACCTCCATGATCGCTCTCTCAGGTACTATTGATTCTCACTCTCTCATATTTTACCATTGTTCTCATGATTCATGCTAACTAACTATCGTTTTACATTGAGGACAATGCAAGATTTGGTTGGGGGGTGAGATGAGATCCCTCATAGTGCAACATTTCGAGCTTCATATGCACAAATTTTTTTTCGAATTTTCTAACATCTCAAAACTTTTTTTAGAAAATTTTGTTTCTATACATTTGAGAGGCTATGAGTAGAAGAGGAGGAGAAACGAAGTGTGTGATGTTGTAGTCTTGAATTTCTTCCAACATAATGGCCTTATATGTTAATTCCCCCATTGTTGTGATTGATAAAAAATTTGAACACCTTTACACCAAGTTCACATTACACGATTTTCATGAGTGACAGGTTTATGCGATTTGTGGATTAGCTAGACTTTGGTTTAGAGGTGTTGAGCAGCCAAGCCGGGGTATTTTGTCCATCCTTGTCCATGGGAAAATAATGAAAGATATGGATTTCTAAAAATCCTATCTAAGTTAAAAGAAAAAGGAAAGAAAGGATGAAATCGGGAAGGAAAGAAAAATGGTGGAAAATTCCGAAAAGGGCTACCTATTACCAACCGGGGGATGGTCGAACCATAACCAAAGCCGGAAATGGGACGTAGTGTGAAAGCCGTCGGAAGGACGGTAAGGCAAATTCCTGTCATAGGCTTGCTGTTGCTCTGTGCACCTTGAAATCCCTGGTCTACTTAATCTATAAAGAAGATGGTTCCAGGAACTCATGAGATAAACTTTCACTATGCACACTAGGTTGAATTTGTTCGAATTCTTCTATTTATCAATCAGTCAGCGGGGATTTCATGTAAACACTTCTTATGTTTTGAGAGTCCAAGGTTCAGCTTCTAACACCTAATTTTTCCAAATTTTACACTTATACATCTTGGAATGGATAGAAACATGGTTTCTGGAAGAGGGTTGGATTTGGAGGTTTGAAACTGTTTCACGCATGTTTTGCTCGGGACTAGCAAAAAGCTGGTTGGGGGGTGTGTTGAACCTCCAATTTATACATTGCATTGCCCATTTCACGACAACGTTGCATGATTTTCATGGTTTAAAGACCCACCTAACATATGTTTTTGTGATTATAGGGATGAGAGTGGATTTCATCAAATTGGAGCCAAAAGAATGTATTTGAAGCTATTGCATGAAGTCTTAGGATGGACCAAAGAAAGAAGAAGAAAGAGAGAGAAAAGAGGATGAAGAAAAGAAGAAAAAACTGAAGAATAACAAGGCTGACCGGTCGTCTGACCGGTCAGACACATCAGAAAGGAGCAATGGAAGAAGGCCGACCGGTCAAGACCGGTCGGCCATGAAGGCAGAAGACATTGAGGAAAGCCCGACCGGTCATGACCGGTCGGCCACACTTGCTGGACTTTTTGGATGGTTTGAAAAATCAGTCCGACCGGTCACGACCGGTCGGCCCTGCGTAAGAAGACTCCTTTCTAAATTGGGACTCCGAATTTCACTGCGCAATGCGAAGGCTTTCGCAGAATCCAACGCAAGGGGGGTTTGTTGCTATAAAAGGGCACCTAGGGGCTTTCCCTAAGGTATCAGAGAAGAGAAGGAACGTGAGTTTGGAGGCTGAAGGCGACTGTGGAGCGTTTGCAACATCTATCTTCGGGTTTTTCTAGTTTTATGCTTTATTTTTGAGTTTTTAGTTGTAGCATGACTATGCTCGGCTAAAACCTCTCAGCTAAGGCTGAGAGGTGAAGCTTGTAGCCAATTCTATGTTAATTTCAGTTTGATTCAAGTATTATTCAATTCAAAGTTAGAATTTTCTTATGTTCAGTTCAAAAGATGGTAGTTTGAGATGTCTTATCTGAGTTCATGTGCTCCGGACATGAATTCTTTTTAATTCTCTGAGATTATCACAGGTTGCTTGTTTAGATTCGAATTATAGTAATCCTTGAGCAGGCCATAGTCCATAGGCATGGCTGTTACTCCGTAGGCTATGAATTTGAATTCTACATTGATTGAATGGACTTGAACTTGGAAGTTCAACTTGAATTGGATGAATGTGTGTGAATGCTTTACTTTCCAACTAGATGAGAGATAGGACTTCAAATCTAGTTGTGTTCTATACTTGGATTGACTGAATTGACATAGGATTGCTACAAGTGGATCCTTGAAAGCCTTAGTACATTATATCTCTGATTTTTCATTAAGTTACTGTTTTAATTAAACATCCCATTGAAATTGAATTTATTCTATTAAACTGAGTTGCTGGAGTAATTAGGAAGCTGTTACTCTTTCCCTGTGGATCGACCTCGGTCTTACCGAGTTTTATTACTACATCGCAGCCTTACACTTGAGGCGAGCGAACACCCGGCCGACCTGATCTGGACAACTCTTACCCAATCCGACCTGATCAGGATCAGGTCAGAATACTGTATCCCTGGGGCCTTAGACCTTAGGCTTCCTGGACTTGATGATTTTCCGACCCGTCCACCCGGAGACCAGGTCACTGTATATGCCCATAACACTTCGGGGAGTTGTTCAGCCCAGGCTCCCTTGAATTCACCGAGTTTAGTCTTCAGATGATTCTTGATAATCTTGTTGATGGCTTCGACTTGACCGTTGGCTTGGGGATGATGAGGAGATGAGTACACATTCTTTATGCCCAAGTTTTGGCAAAATTCTCTATACTTTATATTGTCGAACTGAGGTCCATTGTTAGTAAAGATGGTGTTTGGGACACCGAACCGACATACGATCGACTTCCAGATGAAGTCTGTCATTTTCTTCTCCGTGATTTTCGCAAGTGGTTCTGCCTCGACCCATTTCGTAAAATAATCGACGGCCACGATCGCATACTTGACCTGTCCCTTGCCCGTAGGGAGAGGACCAATGATATCGACCCCCCATTGTGCAAAGGGCCACGGTCCGGACATAGGAGTGAGTTCCTCGGGAGGTGAGTGAGGCACTGGTGCAAACTTCTGACATTTATCACATCGTTTGACGATTTTCCGAGCATCCTTTTGGATCGTCGGCCAGTAATAGCCTTGACGAATTGCTTTCTGTGCTAACGCCTTGTTTCCAGAGTGGTTTCCGCAAACGCCGAAATGGATTTCTTTCAGGACGTAGTCGGCTTCATCAGGTCCGAGGCAGCGGAGGTATGGCAGCGAGAAACCCTTCTTGTACAGCACATCGTCGATCAACAAGTACCGCGCTGACCTATATTGAACTCGTCTTGCTTCGTTTCTTTCCGTGGGCAGCGTGTTCTCTCGTAGGAAACGGACGATAGGGTCTCTCCAATCAGGCTCAGTGGAAACAGCGCATACCTCATTCTTAACGTCATCCGCGATACTTCTTTGGGGGAGGAATTCAATGGGAACGACCCGTCCCAGCTCGTCGTCTCCTGCCGACGCTAGTTTAGCGAGGGAGTCCGCATGGGTATTGTGATTCCTCGGTACTCAGACAACTTTGCAACGATCGAACTGAGCAGACAACTCGTGATATTTTTGCAGGTACGTGGACATCTTTTTTCCCTTCGCTTGGTATTCTGATGTTGCTTGACCCACGACCAATTGCGAGTCGCTGTATGCCGTGATGCTTCGGATTCCGACTGCCGAGGCCAGCCGTAATCCGGCGAGAAGAGCTTCATATTCGGCTTCGTTGTTTGAAGCTTTGAAACTGAATCTTAGGGCATACTGGACTTTTATGCCATCACGGGAGGTTAAGATTATCCTCGCTCCGCATCCTTGCAAATTTGACGAACCGTCGACGTGCAGTGACCAGTTTGATTCTTCTGTTGGATTCGACTCTGCCATGTTTTCCGTGAAAGAAGCATCAGTTCCGGGATCGGAGTAGTCGGTAAATTCGGCGATGAAATCAGCCACAGCCTGCCCCTTAATTGCCGTGCGGGGTCGGTATTGGACATCGAATTCTCCGAGCTCGATGGCCACCGTGCAAGGCGACCCGAAGTTTCCGGCTTTTGCAGTATTTGCCTCAATGGCTGGTCCGTCAGTATCACTATCGGGTGTGCTTGGAAATAAGGGCGTAATTTCCTTGCCGTTGTAATCAGAGCCAGAGCCAGTTTTTCTAGGCTAGGATAACGGGTCTCTGCATCCAGAAGAGCTTTGCTGATGTAGTATATCGGTCTTTGTACACCTCGGTCATCGCGGATTAGAGCCGAACTTACTGCCGCTGAAGACACGGCCAGATACAGTAGTAGCTCTTCCCCTTGCGCGGGCTTGGACGGCAGCGGAGGTGAGCCGAGGTATGCCTTTAGATCCTGGAAGGCTTGTTCACATTCTGGCGTCCAGGTCATCTCGTTGAACTTGCGAAGTTGCTTGAAGAACGGGAGGCATCGGTCTGTAACCCTGGAAACAAATCTGTTGAGTGCGGCGACCCGCCCCGTGAGGCTTTGTATTTCTTTCACGGTGGATGGTGAACTCATCTCAATCAATGCACGGATCTTTTCGGGATTGGCTTCAATTCCTCTCTGATTTACAATAAACCCGAGGAACTTTCCCGATCGTACTCCAAAGGCGCATTTGCGGGGATTGAGTTTCATCCCGTATTTTTTCAAAATTCCGAACATAACGCGGAGGTCGTTGACATGGTCCTCTGACTTCAGACTTTTTACGAGCATATCGTCCACGTAAACTTCCATGGTTTTGCCGATGTGCTCTGCAAATATTTTGTTGACCAAACGCTGGTACGTCGCTCTGGCGTTCTTCAATCCGAAAGGCATCACCTTGTAACAATACAGCCCTCGGTCCGTGACAAACGCCGTTTTTTGCCTATCGGGAGCATGCATCTGGATTTTATTGTACCCGGAGTAAGCGTCCATGAAACTGAGAAGCTCGTGGCCCGAGGTCGCATCTACGAGCTGATCTATTCTGGGTAACGGGAAGCTGTCCTTCGGGTAGGCTTTGTTGAGATCGGTGTAGTCGATGCAAACCCTCCACTTCCCATTGGCTTTTTTGACGAGGACGACATTGGCGAGCCAGTCGGGATAGCGGACTTCCTGAATGAAACTTGCTTGGCGCAATTTCTTTACTTCTTCTTCAATTGCGGCATATCTTTCTGTGTTGAAGGCTCGTCTTTTTTGACGAACCGGCTTGAAGGACGGGTCCACGTTGAGTCGGTGGACCATTACCTCGGGATTTATTACAGGCATGTCCCGATGGGACCATGCGAAGGCGTCGGCGTTCTCTTTCAGAAAGGCGATCATCTTCGTCTGGATGTTGTTATTCAGTTGAGACCCGATTTTGACGACCAAGCTCGGGTCCTCTTCTGATAAAGGGACCTCTATCAACTCTTCTGCTGGTGATCCGCGCTCTTTCGTTTCTTCCCTGAGATCCAGGGGGGCTACATGTGAGATGGCGGATATCAGGTTTTTGCTTTTTCCGCGTAAGGTCAGCTCATAACATCGACGAGCCTCTTGCTGGTCACCTCGGACCACACCGATTCCATCTTCGGTTTCGAACTTCATGGCCAGATGATAGATGGAGATGCCGGCCTTTAGAGCTCGTATGATGGGCCGGCCGATGATTGCGTTGTATGCCAATGGAGTGTTAACGACCAAAAAGTCAACCATGATCATTTTCTGGTTCGGCTCATCCCCTGCGGTGACCGGTAGGGTTATTTCCCCTTCAGGCATGATACAATATCCTGTGAACCCAGTCAGGGCTATTTTGACCGGTCTTAATCTAGATCAATCAATCTTTATTCTGTCAAATGCCGAGGCGTATATTATGTCGACCGAGCTCCCTGTATCCACCATCATTCTGTGGAGTTTTTTGTTTGTGACTACCATTGATACTACCAGAGAGTCGTCGTGCGGATGTATTATTCCTCTAGCATCTTCTTCGGAGAAAGATATCAAACGCTGGGCAACCTTTGGAATTTTTGTGGGTCTTCTGGTTAGATTCACCTGCAAAGCTGGCTCGGATGTCCGTGCTTGACGAGCATAGGATTTGCGGGCGTTGCCAGAATCTCCAGTGGTAGGTCCGCCGAAGATCACATGGATCTCTTCCATAGGATTGTTGTCGGCCGGCTCCCCTCTTTCTTCCCGACCCGAAGTTCTGTCGTCGTCAGGACGTTGTGCGATATATTCTTTCAGGAATCCTTGTCGGATGAGTGTTTCTATCTGTCGCTTCAGGTAGAAACAATCCACCGTGTTATGACCATGATCTTTATGGTATAAACAGTATTTGGATTTTGACCTTCTGTCGGGGTCAGTTTTTATCTTTGGAGGTCGTCCGAATGCTTGTCTGTTCTTCTCGGCTAGGAATATTTGCTCGATGGTCGTCTTGAGCGGAGTATATTTCTCGAATTTTGGAGCCGAAGTTTTTGCTCCGCGTGGATTAGTGTTTGAGTTCAGCGATCGGAGGTCTGGACAATGCCTTTTAGCGCCGCTTTCCTCTTTGCGTTCTTTCCTCTTATGAGACGACCCCTGAGCGTTTACCAGCTCTTCTGCATTTATATGTTTCGCAGCTCGGTCGAGGAATTCAGCAACCGACTGAGGGGGCTGTTCCCCTACCGACCAGAGGAACTTCTCATCACGCAATCCTCCTATCATTGTATGTAGCAGTACGTCTTGGGATAGGTTCTCCACCTGAACCGCTTCAGCGTTGAACCGTGAAAGGTAGTCTTTCAATGATTCGTTGTCTTTCTGTTTGACTGCGGCGAGGTGTGTCGAATGCTTCCTCGGGTCAGTGCTTCCGATGAATTGGGTTGCAAATGCCCTGCTCAACTCGGTGAAAGAGGAGATGGACTTCGGTTTTAAATTGCGGAACCACGTCCAGGCCGAACTAGTCAAGGACAACGGGAAGGCTTTACACATAATGTGGTCGTTAACCCCATGGAGTTCTATTCGGACCTTGAAGTTCTCGAGATGCTCGGCCGGGTCTCCTATCTCGGAATATTGCTTGAGCTGGGGTATTTTGAAGCTTTTCGGGAGAGGCTCGCTGTGGATTTCGTCGGTGAACGGAGACTCAGATGAGTCTACCAGAACATCTGCTGCTGTCGGTGCTCGGGCAAGTTGCGCTCGCTGGATATCACCGATCCTCTCCCGAAGCTCTTTAAGCTCGGCTTCGAGGGGAGTGATATTATCGTCCATCCGACCTTGATCTTGACTAGCTCTGGCGGATCGTCTTTCTTCTATTCTATGCCTCAGGTCACTTGAAGGAAGTTCCGTGGCCACTCGAACTCTCGAGGCTGAGGCTCGGCTCGCAACTTCATCCTCGTCGGGTCGTGGATGATTTGAGAGTGAGCGTGGTGGATGAGAACTTTGCTGAGGTGGCTGAGGTTCGGGGTTGGTTTCGAGGATAGGTGCGGGTCGGACCAGACTATTCAGCAAGGCCGTAATTTCGTCCAATTTCTCGTCCACGCGCTCGAAGCGTCTATCTACTCCACCAAATTGTTCTGCAACGCCTCCCACTTGTTCTTCTAATGTGGACAGTCTGGTCCCGCGATTTCGGGACCTCTGCCGTCCACTTAGAAGATTGAGGCGGTGTGACGAACTGCCGAGGTGAAGTATTGGAGTATTGCGAACAGGTGCTTCATCTTCAGAATGATGCTCGTAGGAAAGCTCATCATTCACAGGGGCTTTCCCCTTCCTATTGCCTCTCCCACCGGCCATTGGCTCTTAGTTTTGAACGAAGGATTCTGTAAGAAATTACTTTTGTCGTCGTTCCCACAGACGGCGCCAATCTGTTGATGCTGATTTCTGGTCAACAGACGAGGTGATAGAATTTATATGCGGAGGAATGATCGCCACCACAGAAATCCTTCCTTGGAACTGGAGAAGGTGCTTGAATCAGAGGCTTGGCTTTGATTCTGTAAAACACCACAGAAAATAGTAAAGGGGGGTGGCTGGGGTCCAGCCGTGAACCCTCCGATGCCTAAATTAGTCGTGGTCTTTGAGAATCGTCAGACTATTTTTGATAGAGATTATTATCATACCTGTAATCGTTGTTGATCTTCTTATTTATAGACGTTGATATGGATTTCATGAGCTGAGATCACGGCGGATATCTTGCCCGAGAATCCAGGCGAAAATCTTGGGCCGTTCAGATCTTTTGGACTGTTCCGATTTTGAAGGACGCGCCCTTGTTTTAAGCCACTTAAGATGGAGATGAGGTCGGCTTCCGTTTACCCGTCAGCTCGGATCCGATCCAATCTATCTTCAGGGCAAGCGAAGTCAATAGCTCATGCCTTCAACTTGCTATATTATTCCGAGGTCTCACATGCTCGGGTCGGATTTATGTGAAATTATCCCATAACAGGCCCACCATACGAATGAGGGAAGGACTGAAGATTCGATTCCGCAGGGTAACTCGCGCTAGGTACATACCCCATTACTTTCGCAAACCAAGAGCCATGAGAGTGGAACTTTCATGAGATCCACCTCGTCCATCAGGTGAAATGCCTTATTTGAACCATTAAATCCAAAAATAATAATCATCCAAAACTGTAATGGGCCATACCATAGGAAACGGTTGGGATGGAACAGCAACCATTAGTTCTTTTTAGGACCCATTGTAGTTTTTATTCGCCATCCAATTCATTCATCTGATGTTCCTCATCAGGACGAAAAATTAGCCGAGGATAACATTACTCTAAGACTAAGGTATAGTACGTGAATTTAGTGATTTTAGGTATTATTTTATGAATTTCCTACCTGAGTCTTCAATCAGCATGGTTTTTAGATTCAGAGGATAAGAAAGATTTTTCGACCTGATGGACGGTGTGGATTACATCCAACTTAATCCCTTTATCTCAGGTTAGTGAAATTATCCTGACAGTTACCAAGGGCGAGGTACCGAAGTCTTCTCGGCACCTCTTACCATTCTGGCGGCGACTCGGATCAGGTAGTGTTGCGCACACCACACCGAGCGGTGGTGTGGGGATGTGTTGGGCGCTGTGGGGCCGAAATTGATGTAATGTTTTAAATCCACGCCGTCCATTCATTTTTCCATCTCATTTTAATCCACAAAAAAAAAAAGAGTTTCAGAATATCAATTGTACCACACCACAGGAAACAGTGTTGATTGAACGGTCACCCTTCATCCAGATTTTTGTGACCAATGGCCTATAAACGTTACGGTGGGCCCGAGGAAGGTTTCAGAAGTGGGTGTCATTATCCGCACTACTTCCTATGGTATTGTCCACTACAACATGCTTCTTTGTTTGAACCATTCCACAAAATATCTAAAAAGAGTGATGGATAGCCTGAATATACAGAAAATGCAACACAGTGGGCCCCACAGCGCCCAACACATCAACACACCACCTAATCCGCGCCCTTCTGGCGGAAGCTCCGTTGTCGTTCAACGATGAGGGGAGTTATAGATTGCTTGGGCATCAGCTTATGGCACTTGACACGCAGGCAGTCACGAATTATACACGTGGATTACATGGACACAAAATAGACCGATGAAACTGTGTGACCCACTGTACGTAAATCCTGGTGTCAAAATCAGATGGTATGAACAATCTTAACCGCTGATTCGTGGACACTTGTTTGTGGATGCAGGACCGTTAGATCCTTTTTATTGTTAACCGTCCAATAAATGTCTACAAATAATCTAAATAACCTGATAAGCACACTTTTTGGCTCGTGATGCAAGTAATCTGAGCCCACAAATGTGGACAGTTTAATTTAAATTAATTGGAAAAGTTATACGATTTATAAGTAATTTCTAAGTGCCTGCGTATCACATCACGCTCCTCGTCAGAGTACTAATGCTTATCTCTTTAAAATGTGGTCCATCCATGTGCGGGACCATTCTTTCAACCTATGGGAGCCCCGCGTGAGTAGCTAATTTGGTGGTCTCCTTGCGTTGTCTGGAGCTGGAATGCGCATGCTCTTGTCATCACCTCCGCACTGTGGGAGCATGTGGCCCAGTGATCCGATGGTTAGAAACCTTCGATCGGCATGATTTTCACCTGGGGGCCCATGAGATGAGTTCAAGGTCCAATTGAAAGTTCAGATTGGTGATTGGATACCAGATTTCTTATTTAGGCCGGATCTATTACAAGCACTTGTTGGTTAACGTAAATACTCACAGAGGTTAATTTCGTCTTTTCACAAAGGCCTAAAAAGAAACAAAAAGTTGTGAATTTACTCGTGCCGGCTGTCTAAATTGACAATGCTACCCTTGTGGTGTTACTTTATTACAACTTTAACCTTGAAATTGTCAATTACATTAAATCTTTGAAATGGGGCCCACATAAGTTTAATTTGTCGATCGATATCGTCCAGCGGTTTTCTCATCCTCTTTTATATCATTAGCAAAAAATGAGGCGGATCTGAGTGGAAGGTGGGCTGTAAAAAGTATTAGTAGTGTATTAAGTATGTATCATTAAATGTAAATGAAGATGATGTGGACCACTTGATTATTTGATCTGCCACATTATTTTAGTATCGGAACAAAAAAAATCTTTAAATTTGAATGAACAACATGGATAATTGCTAACAACATTAATAAATGAAGGTGTGACCCATTACTATAACAAGGCAGTCCAAGTCGAGGTGAACCGTTACTATTTTGGGAATTCGGTGTGTATCCGTGTTCGATAGTGTGGGGGTTAGAGTGGTTCTTGAGTCTTGGTATCATAATGTAGCGTCTTCTTGAGTGGTTATGAATCCAATCATAGCTCGGTGAAAGCGTTCGACGTGTCACTGAAGGGCTGCAGTGCAAGTCGGTGTTGATCGATGTTATTTTAGTGGTACAATGTGCGTAAATGTTTTTCGGTATGATGTTAGATTGCTTCCGTAGTCTTGATACTATGATGCAGTGTCTTCCTAATTGGTTATGCACCTACTCTTACTTCGGTAAAAGAATTCGAGTTGCGACCGCATGGGCTACAGTGCAAGTCGAAAGGAATCGTTACTATTTTGGATGTCCCGTATGTATCCGTGTTCGTTGGTGCATGGTTAGAGTGATTCTTGAGTCACGGTACCCTAACGCAGCATCTTCTTGAGTGTTACGAACCCACTCATAGCTCGGTGAAATCCTTTAGCGTGCTAGTGAAGGGCTGCAGTGCAAGTCGGTGTGGATCGATGCTATTTTAGGGGTATAGTGTACGTCAATATTTTACGGTATGATCTTAGAGTGCTTCCATAGTCTCGGTACCATGATGCAGCGTCTTCTTAGTTGGTTACGCACCCACTCGTACTTCGGTAAAAGAATTCGAGTTGTGACCGCATGGGCTGCATTGTAAGTCGGAAGGAACCATTACTATTTTGGAGGTCTTGTGTATATCTGTGTGCGTCGGTATGTGGTTAGAGTGATTCTTGAGTCTCGGTACCCTAACCCAGCATCTTCTTGAGTGTTTACGAACCCACTCGTAGTTCGGTGAAAGCGTTCGGCATGCCACGGAAGGTCTGGTGTGCAAGTCGAAGTGGATCAATGCTATTTTAGGAGTACGGTATGCGTCAGTGTTTTTTGGTGTGTGGTTAGAGTGCTTCCATAATGTTGGTATCATGATGGAGAGTCTTTCCAGGTGGATACGCACCCACTCGTAGTTCAGTGAAAGCGTTCGAAGTGCGATTGCATGGGCTGCAGTACAAGTCAAAGTGAACCGTTACTATTTTGGGAATCCCGTGAGTGTCCGTGTTCATCGGTGTGAGGTTAAAGTGATTCTTGAGTCTCGGTACCCTAATGCAGCGTCTTCTTTGGTGGTTATCTACTCACTCGTAGTTCGGTGTAAGCGTTCGACGTGCCATCGAAAGGCTACAGTGCAAGTTGAAGTAGATTGATGCTATTTTAGAGGTACGGTACAGTGTACATCAATGTTAATTGTTGTCCATGTAGAATGGTTCTGTAGTCTCAATACCATGATAGAGAGTCTTCGCAGGTGGATACATATACACTCATAGTTCAATGAAAGCGTTCGACGTACGATCGCATTTGCTGCAGTGCAAGTCGGAGGGAACTGTTAATATTTAGGGGATCCAGTGTGTGTCCGTATTTTTCGGTGCTTGGTTAGAGTAATTCTTGAGTTTCGGTTTCCTAACGTAGCGTCTTCTTGAGTGGTTATGTACCCACTCATAGTTCGGTGAAAACATTCGGCGTGACATTGAAGGAATACTGTAGAAGTCGGAGTTGATTGATGTTATTTTAGGGGTACGATGTGCGTCAATGTTTTCTAGTATGTGGTTAGAGTGCTTCTGTAGTCTTGGTACTATGATGCAGCGTCTTCGTAGTTGGTTATGCACACACTCATACTTCATTAAAAGCATTCGAGATGCGATCGCATGTGCAACAGTGCAAGTCGGAGGGAACTGTTACTATGTTGGGGGTCCGGTGTGTGTCAGTGTTCGTCGGTGCGTGATCAGAGTGATTGTTAAGTCTCGGTACCCAAATGTAGCATCTTCTTGAGTGGCTACGCACACACTCGTAGTTTGATGAAAGCGTTCGGCGTGCCACAGAAGAGCTGGTGTGCAAGTCAGAGTGGATCGATGCTATTTTAGGGGTACGATATGCGTCAATGTTTTTTACTATATGGTTAAAGTGCTTCCGTAGTCTTGGTACCATGATGCATCTTCTTCCTAGTTGTTTACGCACCCACTCGTAGTTCAGTAAAAGCATTCGAGATGCGACTGCATGTGCTGCAGTACAAGTAAGAGGGAACCATTACTATTTTGGAGGTCCGGTGTATGTCTGTGTTCGTCGGTGCGTGTCAGAGTGATTCTTGAGTCTCGGTACCCTAACGTAGCGTCTTCTTGAGTGGTTACGCACCCTCCCAAAAGTTTGGTGAAAGCGTTCGGCGTGCCATCGAAGGGCTGCTGTGTAAGTCGGAGTGAAGTGATGCTATTTTAGGGGTACGGTATGCTTCAATATATTTCGGTATTTGGTTAGAGTGCTTCCGTCGGCTCGGTACCATTATGTATCTTCTTCCTAGTTATTTATGCACCCACTCGTAGTTCAGTAAAAGCATTCGAGATGCGATCGCATGTGCTGTAACACAAGTCGGTGGGAACCGTTACTATTTTAGAGGTCCGGTGTATGTCCGTGTTTGTCGGTGCGTGTTAGAGTGATTCTTGAGTCTCGATACCCTAACGTGGCATCTTCTTGAGTGGTTACGTACTCATTCAAAGTTCGATGAAAGCGTTCAACGTGCCACCGAAGGGCTGCTGTATAAGTCGGAGTGAATCAATGCAATTTAGGGGTACAGTATGCGTCAATATTTTTTGGTATTTGGTTAGAGTGCTTCCGTCGTCTTGGTACCATTATGCATCTTCTTCCTAGTTGTTTACGCACCCACTCGCATCTCAGTAAAAACATTCGAGATGCAACCGTATGTGCTGCAGTACAAGTCGGAGGGAACCGTTACTATTTTGGAAGTTCGGTGTATGTCTGTATTCGTCGGTGCGTGTTAAAGTGATTCTTAAGTCTCGGTACCCTAACGTAGCGTCTTCTTAAGTGGTAACGCACCCACTCGAAGTTCGGCGAAAGCGTTTGGTGTGCCACCGAAGAGTTGCTGTGTAAGTCGGAGTGGATCGACGTTATTTTAAGGGTATATTTTTGATATTTGGTTAGAGTGTTTCTGTAGTTTCGGTACCATAATAGATCTTCTTCCTATGTGTTTATGCACCCACTCGTAGTTTAGTAAAAGCATTTGAGATGCGACCGCATGTGCCGCAATACAAGTCGGAGGGAACCGTTACTATTTTAGAGGTCCGGTGTATGTCTGTGTTTATCGGTGCGTGTCAGAGTGATTCTTGAGTCTCGGTACCCTAACGTGACATCTTCTTGAGTAGTTACGCACCCACTCAAGGTTCGGTGAAAGTGTTCAATGTGCCACCAAAGGGCTGCTGTGTAAGTCGGAGTGAATCGATGCTATTTTAGAGATACGGTATGTGTCAATGTTTTTCGGTATTTGGTTAGAGTGCTTCCGTCATCTCGGTACCATTATGCATCTTCTTCCTAATTGTTTACGCACTCACTCGTAGTTCAGTAAAAGCATTCGAGATGCGACCGCATGTGCTGCAGTATAAATCGGAGGGAATGTTACTATTTTGAAGGTCCAGTGTATGTTCGTGTTCGTCGGTGCGTGCCAACTTGATTCTTGAATCTCGGTACCTTAACGTAGCGTCTTCTTGCGTGATTACGCACCTACTCGAAATTCGATAAAAGCACTCGGCGTGCCACCGAAGGGCTACTGTGTAAGTCGGAGTGGATCGTTGCTATTTTAGGGGTATGCTGTGCGTTAATGTTTTTTGGTATTTAGTTAGAGTGCTTCCATAGTCTTGGTACCATGATGCATCTTCTTCCTAATTGGTTACGCACCCACTCGTATTTCAGTAATAGAGGAAGCGGATTCGCTGGTGTACGTGGACCACACTAGAAAACGCAGACCCTACATTGATTCTCACTGTTAAAACATACATACGGCCCACCATGATGATTATTTGCCATCCAAACTGTTCATAAGGTCACATGGACCTGGATGAAGGGTAAAAACCCATGGATGGTGAGGATTTCGAACAAGCATCACGGTGGGCTCCACATAACTTCCGCTGGTAGGAAACGGATTGTATACCGAGTAACTCAGTACTTTAAGCATACTGGGTAAACTCCATGGGGTCCACCATCATTTATGTATGTCATTCACTCCATTCATCTATTTTAAAATAAAATTTTATGAGTTTATACAAAAAATGAAGGCTATAAAAAGTTGAAGTGGACCACACCACACGAAACAATCTGAATTGAACCTATACGTTGAAAAATTCTTGGGGCCATAGAAATTTTGGATCAAGCTGATATTATTTTTTCCCCTTCATCCATGGCTGTGTGATCTTATGAACAGGTTGGATGACAAATAAACATCACTGCGGGCTGTAAGAAAGTTTTCAACGGCGGAAATCATTATAGCACTGTTTCTTGTGGTACGTTCTACTTGAGTTTTGAATATGCTTCAATTTTGGTTTTAACCCCTTAAATGATATGGAAAAGTGGATGGACAGTATAGATGGACTACATACATTTACACTAGGCCCAACAGTGGCCCATCATCAACATGCTTTTTAAAAGAAAACCTTTGTAATATTTCCAGCCAAAAAATTATTATGTTGGGGAGGAAACAAATGCGTGTACGAAAGGTTGATAAGGTTGATAATGTTGATATATGTGTTGGCAACTAACTTTTTGAAATGACGAAAATACCCCTTCAAAGGTAGAAGGGTGGTCAGGATGTTCTTCCTCGTTGAGTGGCCCACCTAAGTTTGGATAGAAATGAATTTTGGCCACGAAGGAAACCATGATTAGATGTATGTGATGGACGGATTAGATTGCATACACGTAACAATATGGGCCTCATAAATTGCATTGTACGTTTACGTGAACCTACAAGTGCTTGTAATAGATCAAGCCTCTTTTTTATTTGGCTTGGTTTCTGGATGAGATTCTTGTTCTGATCTACTAAAACTAATCAGAGGCCATTGGAACAACCAAACACAGTCAAAACGGGAATCCCGAAGCATTCAAAATCAGATCCAATCTAGCCTTTACTACTATTTACAAAATGCCTCAGCCTTCTAATCTTTTCTTTTCTATCTTTCCTTTTTCTTGAAATTTCGACCGTACAAATACAAGACCAAACAGGAAATGTAGCAACAATATGTGAGTGAGAGACACCCAGAAATAGATGATCTCGGATCAGTAATCACAGCCCTTGATCTTCAGAAGAAACTTGAAAATGGGCCACGCACGTCAACAAACGGATGTGATCGAATGCATCAATTGGAAGGCACGTGGAAATATCTTCCCTTACACATGCAACGGTAGACGATGGGGCAGGACTCAGCGATGGAGCACTGGAAGCTGACCATCACCCGCTTGCATGGGAAGCAAGGCCCACATGCATGGGAGCAATCTGGTAAGGTTGAACCAGTGGGGTAGATTTCCATTCTAGGCTCTTCCTGTACTCGTTCCTACACGCACAAAGATACATAATAAATACAACGGTCAATCTGTGATTGGGCCATAAAATCAATGGTTTGGATGACCCAACTTGGGCCCCACATGCATGGATTTAGTCAACAGGGAAATTCTATACTGCTCGTTAGTAGAGAACTCGAGCTCTTATCTAAAACGTGTGGTGTAGAAATGCATTTGTACGGGGGCATTTAATAACAGCCGCTTCCTGTGCTGTGGTCTACCTAAGACTTGTATATGCTTCATTTTTGGGACCATAACCTGAAATAAGCTGGAAAAATGGATGGACGGCGTGGATATACAATGCATACGTCAAGCTGGGCCCCACGGTCAGGATCCTACCCACATCGCTGATTCCGGGTCGCAGCTAGTGTGGCCCACTTGAGTTTTCGGAACTGCCTCGTTTTGGACCTAGATAGAGACAGACGGTTCAGCCAGGGGCTGTGGGGCCCACCGTGATGTATATGCTTTATCCACGCCATCCATCCATATGGAAGAACATTTTAACACATGAGCCGGAGGCAGATTGAAGGCTCAAGTGGACCACACCACATAAAGCAGCAGCAGCAGGGATTGAAAGATTACCGTTGAAAACTTCTTGTGTAAGGGAGTACAGAAATTTGGATCAAGCTAATATTTATGTTTTCCCATCATGCACGTCTGTGTGATCTTATTAACAGGTTGGATGGCAAATAAACATCACAGTGTGGGCGTAGGAAGTTTTCAACAGTAAGAATTCAATCTCCACTGCTTCCTATGGTGGGATCCACTTGAGCCTTCAATCTGCCTACATTTTGGGCTCATGTCCTAAAATGATCAGTCAAAATGGATGGACGGAGTGGATAAAAAATATACGTCACGGTGGGCCCCACAGATCTCCTGATAGGACCGTTCATCTCTCCCAAGTCCTGGTGGGCGTAGTACCCAATCCGCGCCCCTCGTTTTCGGGCCCTAACCTAAAATAAGACGCTGAAATCGATGGGCAGACAGAGTGGGTGGAAAGCGTACCACAACGGTGGGTCCTACATGCAGGAGTCACGAGGATTGACGCGTTCAGAGCAATGAACCCCCACTTTTCTAGTTTTGGTAAAAAAACATAGGGGTTTTAATATCATTCATGGGGAAATAAATGCATTCATGGGACTGAACAGGTATGCATTTATAGGAACTTGAAGAGTATGATACTCACGCACATCGAATGTGTATTTTACATACATGTACGTCAATCCCGACTGACCAAATCGAGGGCCCCAATCTGGAATCAGCAGATCCTTTAACTCATTCATTCTCAACCATTTCATTTTCCTTTATAAATTTTGGACATTTGCCATTTAACTTCTTTCAACCGTCCATATGCTGTACACCAATCATAAAGTGAGGACCCTCCAATCAGCGTGATTTTTTTATGAGCCTCACCTGTAGTTGGGCCCCACAATTTGGACAGTCTGGATTGATTTACTTGCATTCCACTGTGAATTGTTACAATTTACCATTCTTTGCTAGAGTATGATACATGTATTTTTTTTTTCCTTTAATGATGGACCCAGTAGATAATCGGTCTGATCGTGAGCAATGAGCCTATTTATACAAAATATATATATATATATATATATATATATATATATATATATAAAGAAAAAATCAAGCCAAAATCTCCCAAGAGAGATGGAAAAAGAAAACAAAAAATAAAAACAAACCTTAGGGATCCCATGATTCTTTTGTACATGGAAGTTGACTCTGTCACTCAAGCCCATATGAATATCTGAAGAAAAAAAAAAGATATAATAAAATGAAAATAGGAAAAATAGATATTAAAGAAACATAGGAAAATAACCCACCTGGCGTTGACCGAAGACTCTGGCATGCAATGAGAAATGAAAGGAAAATGGCACCCATGAAAAGGGTCTTGTGTACCATTACACAGAGTAACTTGTTCATTTTCAGCACCAACCCAAGTCCTAGAATTCCAAAACAATAAAGAAGGAAATAAACAGACGTAGAAATGGTATATAAAACCATGAACTGGCCTAAGGACGTGTATGGGATACGGTAGAGGGCATGGTTATTATATATGTTGAGATTTGAAAGAGGGTGATATAAATGAAGGGCTAAGATCTCTGGTACACATCACATGATCCACGTCGAGTGCTTGTGAACCGGCGTTCACATGACTTGCTGTCTGATCCCCGCAAAGTAAGGAGGAGAGAGAGAGAGAGAGAGATTCATGGGTGGGGTTGGTATGAGGGAATTCACGTGCCATAACATTTACTTGTGGGGCCAGATAGATCAGATGGTGATTAAAAGGCCTGTCATAAGCGTGAGGGCCAGAGCTTTGGACTTGAATGAAGTTGTCTCTGTGTGGATGAGGTAACCTTCTATGACCTTCTTTCACCTAATTTTTGCCCTTTCACGTGTCTGCTAGAGGTGAATATGTGTTCCCCTCTAGAGGGCCACTTTACGTTGAATGTGGTCCGTTTATTCTTTATTTGCTTATAAACATCTGTGAATATATAGTATATATATGGAAAAAAGGGTCTCTTGTTAACCTTACTGCAGGAGACCTTTGTGTGGGACAAGTGGCTGGGCCCACCATAATGTGGACTTGAAATCCACTCTGGCCATTATGTGTCTGATGAAAATTTAGCTGTAGGGCTTGAAATCCACTCTGGCCATTATGTGTCTGATGAAAATTTAGCTGTAGGGCTTAAAAATGTGGGCCTTAAAAAGAGAAAATGGTATAAGGGACCCCTACCCTTGGATTTTTACATGGCCAACCATAATGTTGATGTGAAATCCACTCCAACCATTAGCTGCCCTGTGAAACGTTATTCATGGATCCCCAAAATGAGGCTCATATGTGATTTATGCGGGGCCATGTCAAGTGATATGGTTTGGTTGGTGGGCATCCCTAGCACCGTTTCAGCTTATATGGCCCTCCTGAATCATAAATTTAGCTTACTTTCAAGTCCTATGGTTAAATAGTCATCATTTACCTTACGGTCGAAGTGAATTTCACATACACCTCACAGGCAAACCAAGGAGAAGAGAGCTGGAGGTGGGCCCACTGTGACCTGTATGTGAAATCCACTTCAACCATAAGGTGTGTGACAACCATTTAGCCATGGGACTAAAAAATCGGCCACATTCATGATTCGGGTGGGTCACATGAGTGAAAATGATGCTGGGAGACACACCATCCAAATTGTTCCGCCTCGTATGGCCTAAATGAATCGTCGTATGGGCCCAATTTTTTGGACCCATATATAACTTTTCATGAGCCAGCTAATGGTTGGATTGAATTTCATATAAATATCACACTAGGCCCTATAACAATCGAAGGCAGTCTCTCCCCCACATTTACTCATTTTATGGCCCACCTAAATCATGAATCTACCTGCAAGTTTTTCATACCTAACTGTCCATCACGTACATGACGGCCAAAGTGGATTTCAGGTGCACATTATGGTGAAACCCACGCTGAGACCGAGTCCACCCACTTCCCACGTAAAGGTAACTGGTTCTCATGAGAACTCGTGAGAAGCTTTTGAGGCCTCATCCCACGTGATGTGTGTTCAAAACCCTAAACCGTCCATTAGGTGAGTCATGCCATGAAACCTGTGTGGACTGAAAATCAGCCTAATCTAAAAATCTAGTGGGCCATGGCAAAGTTGGAAGGAATGCCTACCTTGATTTTCACCAGGGCCCACCTTAGTTGCAAAATAGCATGATTTTTTGCCCAACCTTCAACCAAGATAGATAAAGGGCCTGTATGGCCAAGATTACATATATTCATATGGTGAAATGAGTTCTCAAAGGATTCTCACATATTATGAGAACCTGTTCCTAAAAGGTTCTGTGAGGCTAACCTCAGGTGGAGCTCCCATGAGGTCCAGTTCTATGGGCTCCACCGTGAAGCATGCAGCATGCCGTAGATCTACACAATCAATTAAATGACCCTTCCATGGTGGGCCATGGGCTTAAAAAGTGGGTCACACTATAAACAGCAGTTGAGAGTGTAGTCCACTCATTAGAACCTTGTTGATTGCTTTTAGGCCCACAGAGATGTCCAACCCATCCACTACGTGTGTCCCATTTGGACAAGGGGTACTCATACCAAATTTTAGGCCATTCCAAAACCCATCAAGTGCTTTTAGATGTTTTAGGCATGAGTTTACATGGTTTTAGATTGTGTGGCTCACTGGAACGGTGGATGCGGCTGATTTTTGAGACTTCCCATAACCTAGAAGGGCGCACCAAATACATGTGTGGATGTCTAGAGCACATCACGGTGGGGCCCATAGAGCTCAACCTCATGGGAAGCTCCCTTGAGGTTTAGCTCTTTGGGTCCCACTATGGCACATGTTGTACATTTACACTATCAATTAGATGCACCCTTCCATGGACTTAAAAATTAGGCCAATCCCCAACTTAATTAGGTGGGGTCACACTGAGAGAGAGAGAGAGAGAGAGAGAGAGAGAGAGACTCTCAAGTCCAACTAGCTTAGAAGATAGAGATTAATTGATATTAATAAATATAGCAGTGGAAAGATTTATTTAACTTCACTTTGGAAAAGGATTACCACCTTGATAGACCCCAACCATCAGGTGTGTCACTTCATGTTAGGCCTAGGGCTTAAAAATCAACCTCATCCTTTATTCAGGTGGACCATGCGATTGGAAACAAAAAACAATGTACAGGGAAAACCTCACCCTCCAAACTATTTTCCTTGGTTTGACCCACTTGAAGTAGTGAAGGCCCAATTTTTGGGCCAATGTCTAAAGATTTAGTGTGCCATCTAATGGTTCTAATCATCATGGTGGGCTCTGAAAAAATCAAGGGTGGACATCTTTCTCCCTGCTGTTTCCCTTGATGTGACCCACTTGAAACACATGTTAGCCTGATATTTCTAGGCCTAAAATGGGACTACACATCTATGGTCGAAATTGATGTCACATACACATCATGGTGATCTCTGTCAATAATAAGGAAGGCACCTGGCCCCAGAAATTAAATGAGGTCTCAAGTCCAAAGTATTGGACTATGTATATGTTACAGTCCAACTAGCAAATAACTTCCAACCTTTCATGTTTATACAACATCTAACCCATATAATAGGTTGCTCCATCATGTGAATTATTTTTAGGAATACCCTGTAACAGACATTCATTTAATAGACCACACTTATGTTTCTTTATCTACCAATGTTTGCACGTGGTTTTATATAGTGTGGCCCACCTGATGTGTAGATAGGACTGACTATTGCATATGGAGATCCCCATGATAGAAACAAAGACCTGTTGGAAGGACTGGATGTCACATGCGCATAATACTTTGGAAGCTATCACATGAGTGGACTATAGCTAGCTTTTGGTCTAATTGGTCAGACTTACGCACTCTCTTTCCCACCGCTATCTTTTTATGAGGCCACCGTGATATGTATGTGAGATATATATATATATATATATATATATATATATATATATATATATATATATATATATATATATATATATATCATTAGATGTCTAATCCTATGTTACGCCCAGAGCCAAAAACTTGTGCTGGCTTGTGATTCAGGCCACCGTGATTATATAAAATCCCCTCCAACCATTAAATGCCATGCTAAAACTTCAGCCTGAGGCACAAATTTCAGTCCCATTCGTGATTCATGTAGGCCATACTAAGGGAAGTAGTTTGGTGGGTGAGCTTTGCCTTGTACACTGTTTCTAATTGATTGGTCATCGGAATCATATTGTATATATATACATGTATATACATTTTATACAGACATTACATATATACATTTACACTCGTATACATGCACATACATACATGACATCCCCCATATCCCCAAACCTTTTAAATGATACATGGATGATCAATCATCAATTTGGGCAATTTGCACTAGTACCATGGCTTACTCTTAGTTGTATGAGTGAACGAATGACTAGGATCAATGATAGGTCACTCATGTGTCATTGAGAAGCCTCAAGACCTTTTTAAAGTTCGGTGAAGGGAGGGATGTTAGCAAAATCTGAAGTTTCTAGTTTGCAGGTGGAATGTCCAATCATCAATTCAAACCATATATTTAATAGTATCATTGGGAGCAAGCCAAGGTGTAAGAATGACCCCAATCTGAAGACTCTAACACTATGAATAATGCCAATATTTAATAATATCATTAGGAGTAAGCCAAGGTGTAAGAATGACCCCAATCTGATGACCCTAACACTACGGATAATGCGAATATTTTCTAATCACATGATTAGGATTATCAAACCAAAGTGGGATTTATCAGATTGATGCATGGTTAAAGACAATGATTCAGCCTATTTTGTTTCTCCTCTCAATCTTGATAGTACAATTTTCATGCAATTGATCGGATACTCACCTTCATCTATCGTACCTTGAAGGTGGAGATCTCAGTCCTATTTATAGGACCTGGGGGAAGCTTCTAAAGAGTTGGATCCTCTTGGGATACTTCAGTATAGTCTTAGTAGGATACGTCGATAGAGTCTCAATAAGGGAAAGATTCTCTCTCCTGACCGTGTTAGAAAGATTGACTCTGGGTGGTTGGTGGATCTCGGACCGACTCTGAGTGGTCGACTGATCTCATTCAAGGACTGACTCTAGGTGGTTGGTCGATTTCAATCGGGGAGCTCGGACCGACTCTAGGTGGTCGGCTGATCTCATTCGGGGAGCTTGTACTGACTCTAGGCGGTCGGTCCATCTCATACTTAGGATCCGTTTCGAATAACATACTTTTCTTAGGGGGATAGAAGTCTTCAGCAGCGTATTTCTCTTGGGCGGAGTGTCATTGATAGGTCCTTAGTCTTCTTGGGCGGAGTGTCATTGATAGGTCCTTGGTCTTCTTGGGCAGAGTTCTTACTTTGCTTCTTGTAATTGTTGTAATCAGTAGAACTTGATGTTGCATGTCCTTAGAATATAGAGCTTAGTACTAAAGCTCATTCCTTAGACCTTTTGTCCAAATTGTAGATCTTGTACCTTGCGACCTTGGGCTTAAGGACTTCTTCCTGTTTATGGGCCAACTCAGGATTTCTCCATAAGGATCCCCTAGTGCAAAAATTAGCCCCATCTACACATGAGGGGTACACCATGAAAATAAAGTGTAAGCCATTGGTAAGTAGCAAAATACCAGTGTGGTCCCACATGCTGAATGAATTTGGCAGATATTTGTAAGAGGTGATCCTCATAATGGGTCAACCCATAGGAGGGGTTGGGTGTTGCATATAGTTGCATATGAACTTGAAATTACGTCGGTAGTCTAACATGACACCTTTGTATTTACAGAAGCTTAAAGAGCAACTAGAATTATGGCTAAGTCTAATATGGGGGGTGATTAGGACTTTTTAAAATTCTTTTCACCTACTTACACAATTTAACAAATTAAGCTAAGTAAGCAAGAACACTTCGGCTTCTAAGCCTAAGTGGGTCCAATCACAAGACTAACATATGGTTTAAGCAATAAACAACCTAGTATAAACATGCATAGATAATCAAATGATATAACTAATCAAACTCTTAATTTATGCAACCTATGTAGACTTATGAGAATAGATCAATGAGCTCAAGTCTACACAACTAGTGAAAGTACATCTTGTGTGTGGATGTGCCTATCTAGTGTCTAGCATACATTCTTATCAAGCATACATAATTAACAATTAAACATTCAATGCTAAGATAACAATGTGCTCAATCAATCACAAATACAAGCATGTATAGTGGTTCGACTTTGGGTCTACTCCACTTCCGATTCAAGTACTCAACTCCTTTGAGTACACCGGCATTCACTATTGGAGGTTTTAAATGAGGTTCATCTCTCAACCTTTACACGGAGGTTTTACCGGTTCACCTATCAACCATAATTGGATTTTGGATAAATGGTTAACTCTTAACCCAAATGAAATTTTGGACATAGGCTAACTCTCAACCCGAACGGAATTTTGGACATAGGCTAATTCTCAATCCGGCGCACGTTCACTCCCGTGTCGGAGGCTCCCCCTTGGAGACTTTGTTTAGGCCTGGCAAACAAGCCAATGAGTGCCAAACAACCCCTAGTCTTTAGGCCGACAAACAGGTCAAGGAACGTCCCTAGTTTGAGTTTGACAAACAAACTCTGCACTCAACTCCCACAGGGAATTGAGTGGATGGACTCTCAACAAAGGCAACCTTACTTGTCGGATGAGCCCCTTGTTTAGCGTCGGTTCGGGTCGCTTGATCTCTGCTCTCCCGTGCTTCAATCAGCTTCCCTTACTCCTCCGATCGTGTTGCCCTTGGGTCGCCAATGCCTTAGCTACATTTGATCAATCACCTTGCTTGTGATGCCTTTGAAATGCCCAAGGTGATAAGAGGGTAGGTTTGAGAACTTTACAACTAATAGGAATGAGTTGTCTAGAGTTGCTCACCTACAACGATCTCATCTTAGAGATTTGGATAAGGATATGCCTATTAAGGAAGATCCAAACTCTAAAGATCAAGAGGGGATGAAGGTCATCTTCTTCATGAGCTTGGAATGCTCCAATATTGTGTTAAAGCACAAGGAAGATGCCTTGCATAGGTTGGGAATGAGCCTCAAATGGTCTCCAACAATGGTGAATTCACTCCTCACAAAATTCCTCTGTCTGCCCCTCAATTTGATCCAAGTCCTTTTATAAAAAGGTTTGCAACGGAATTAAAACGGGCAAAAAACGGCTAGTGCCGACCTGTCCCGACCGGTCAAGACCGGTCGGCTAATGGCCAGGCAAGACAGTATGGTTGTTGTCTAGATGGGGAGTTTGTCCGACTGGTCCGACCGGTCAAGATCGGTCGGCCCAATGGCCTGCATACTTACTGTTGTCACTGGACTGAGTCAGTGTGACCGGTCTTGACTGGTCGGTCCAGTCTAGGCTGACCGGTCAGACAGGCCTGGGTTTAACCTATTGATTTGCTGACCCATTCGTTCACGACCTAATCTCTTTGGCCATAGTATGGGTGATCTTTTGGGATACTTAAGGCCAATCTATAATGACTAAATGTATGCCTAATATAATCAAGGTCATCAAAAGGTTTGGGATATGGGTTTGGACAAGGTTAAGGCACACCAAGGTATCACTTTTACCTGTTTTTTTTCCTTGATGCAGTAGGGTCACTTGAGTTTTCAGTCTTCATCTTCATTAAGCTCAACCGACACTAGACTCACTGATCTAAGTAATTGACAAACAAGATGCATTAGTATGCCACAGAAAAGTGCACTAATAGAACAGAGCTAGCTCAAAAAGCTCGCTCGGCTTGGCTTGAAAAAGCTTGGTTTGGCTTGATTTGTAGGGTTGAACAAGCCAACCCGAGTTTACTTTTGATCCTCATCTTTCGTCCTTTGTCGTCGACCCCCCCCCCCCCCCCCCCCCCCCCCCCCAGACTCTTGGTCTCTCTCTTATACTCTCCCTCTCTCCAACGCCGATGCGTGCCCACCTCGAAAGCTCGAGCTCAAAGCAGCTCGAACCGGCTCGAAAGCTCCTCCAAGCCAAGCCAAGCCATCTTGTTGGGCTCGATGACCAAGCCAAGCTGAGCTCGAGCCCAACCACTTTGTTGGTCGACCTGAGCTGGGCCAGGCTTGATTTGATTCAGCTCGTGTACAGCTCTAGAACTGTTGCACACACATGAAAGGTTGGAGGTTTTTTTGCATGCACCGTAGCTTATAGTATAAGCAGTTGGGTTGGAGACCTCTGTCTGTGTGTTTCTGCCCATCTACTGTGTCTCGTAATATGAACGGTTCAGATCAGCCCCTGAGATTTGGATCTGCTTCATTTTAGAGCTGGAAAAATGGAAGGACGGCATGGATAGAACACAAACATCAAGGTGGGGCCCACAACACCGACAAGTACGGAGACCTCGGTACAGGAGGGGGCACTACAGAATCCGAGTCCAAAATAGAAGAAAGGGTGGGACCCAATGACTTTCTGGTCGGATTCCCAACTGAATCTCTGGGTAAACGTTAGCTTACAGTCATCTGCTCAGGATCAGGAGCAACGGCAACAGTATTTGAAATTTGAAATTTGAAATTTGAAATTTGAAATTTGAAATTTGAATGTGAAGAATTTTGATAGCCTGGCAGAGTGTGATGGATGATGCTCAGGCACTTAACGATTACTTAGAAATTGCATGCGTAGTTGCAATTAATTCAAATTAAACTGTCCTACTTATGGGTCCCACTTCAGATGTATCATGAACCCTGGTGGACAGTAATTGGACGGTTAGAAATGAAAATATCCAACGGTCATATTCCAACTAACAAGTGACCACATATCAGATGTTTGAATTGCTCAACCAATCTAATTTTTGGTAATGTGACTTGTCACAGTGGGTTCCAAGATTCGATTATCCCTGTAATTTTAGTTAATTTTTGCCACATGTACAATTTGACAGTGCCTGTGTATCAAATAGCATAACCTGCCAGAGTATCATGAAATGAGGGAAAATCATAGAAAATAGCGGGATGGAAACACCTACCATTATCAAAATCTCAAGTCGGCAAAATCATAGGAAATAGCGGGATGAAAACACCTACCATTATAAACTTTTTGAGGCCCATTGTGATATTTATATGCAATCCAACCCGTTCATAAGGTGATTCACACCAAGACGAAGGGAATACACAAATATCAGCATGATCCAAAACTTCTGTTGACCCTGAGAAGTTTTCATTGATGGGTGTCCCAATCCCCACTATTTCTTGAAGTGTGGCCCACTTCAGTACTTGAATCTGCCTGATATCTGGACTCAAGTAGCGCAACCAATGGACGGGGTAGATGTCACATGGACATCAAAGCAGGATCCACACGGCTTTTTGCTGTGCAGGCGTGGTATCATGCGAGTTGAATCGGACTCTGTGGAGCCAGATCCGGTTTGACACCACGGGTCACCCTCATTCAGCCCTGACTCGTTCGAGTCGGACCGACCGAGACTTATGATAAATGAAAGGCTCAATAAGCTGCGAGACAACTCAAGAAATTACTCCTGATCTATTCCATCTATTAACAAGGGCAAATTATCTAGTGGGCCCAGTGTATGCAAACTTTCCAAAGCAGCTAGTTGCATTTGAACTGTTTGGCATCCATGTCATCTATCTGAGACGTCCATTAGGTTCAATCCACTCTTATTCCACTATTGTACAAAAATCACAGCAATCTGATTGTCCTAAACATCCTTGACTAGACCTATATTCTACAACCGATCTTGCAAGCCATTGATTTTAAGATTTGGATCCTATGGACGGCCAGGATAGGTCATTTGGGTGCCAAAGAGTCCAAATTAAAGTAGGTGTATGGCTAGGTTTCCGTACACCTACCCCACTGGATCATATCTCATTGCCATGGATCATGGACGGGATTTTCACAGAATGGGATGTTTTTTGGAAATCCTTTGTCCGAAGCTTTGATATACATAACGAGTCACCATGCAATGGGTTGTAGGTGAATTTTCTTGTACCAGGAAAAAGGAAGAGGTGTTACACTGCAATCAAAACGTCTACACCATGTGATATGGCGTGTCCTCAGTAGTTGGCACTTCTGAAATTGAACAGCCCAGATCTTGCACAAAAGTGGATGGCCGGGCTTGGGTCGCGCTGGACTTAAGTGTGGTAATGGCCCAGGTGGCCCACCTAACAGTATGAGCCCGACCTGGCTTTTTGCTGGGCTTGGACCTACTGGCTTGGCTCATGGGCTGGAATTGGAACCCACGTTCATTGCTTGATCAATTTTTAGGTTGGGATTAGGGCTTTAAATGGGTCAGTGGACCCGATGGCGTACCCAGACCCAACCCATTTAGACTCAACCCAGACCCGACCAATTTTTTAAATGCCACGGGTCTAGGTCCAAGAACAGACCCATTTGCTAAATGGGTCTGGGTCTGGTTTCCTTTATATTTGGTCCGATCCGACCTGAACCCATTTAGTAAGTGGGCGGGTTTGGTCTATGTTTCAAGGGACCCATCCCGCCCAGACCCGTCCAGACCCGATTTTAAGCCTTGTAAAAATGCTTGCATACTAAATCCAGACCCAAACCGATTAGACCCGTCCCATTTATAAACGGGTCTGGGTTGATCTCCCTCTACCAGACCCAGACCCATTTATAAATGGGTCTGATGGGTTGACTTGGACCCGACCCAGACCCGCCTATTTAGTAAAAGGGTTTGGACCCAGACCCATTTGGTAAATGGGCAGGTCTGGTTTTGGCTAAACCTGCCCCGAACCTGACCATTTACGGCCCTAGTTGGGATTGGGGACGAGCCATTGTAGCCGGAACATTACCAGTACAGTTCAGCCCGAACCGACTTTACATGTCATGTACTTGTTATATCCTAAAAATATGTTGTTCCAATCCTTGGTTAGGCAACCCATCCATCTTGAACGTTGATTATCGGTTTTATTCTTCTGCAATGTCAATTTCATTGTCTATATGTGGCCCACTTGATCAGGGATAGGAACATTCAAGTGGGAGATAGGGATTTTGAATATATGGGCCAGGCCCTTAATGCCTGGGCCAAACAAATTTTGAGCTCTTATTGGGCCTGTCTTGCTAGACCCATTCTGGACCGAGCCATTTTTCTTAAGTGCGGGCTGAACCCGAGCCTAAGCATCCTGGCCCAAGACTTGCAAATTGCCGACCTAGCTAGGCTGGTACACAATGATCTCGGGCTGGGCTCAGGCCTGTTTGTTTTGATCTATCATGGGTAGGGCTGAAAGTCGGGAGGGTTCGGTCTGGTTGGTGCTTAACCCTAACTCAACCCAAGGTTTCTATACCTCAACCCTAACCCAACTCAACCCAACTTCAGGTTGGGAATTCTCAACCCAAGCCCAACCCAAGCGGGTCGGTCAGGTTGATACATGTTAGAATGGTTTAGGCCTGAGCTGGCCCAGCCGGACTCAATAGGCCTAACCCAAAACCCAGCTACTCCTGAAAATTGATCAAATCCCTATTTCCCACATGAATGATCCTAATCCATCCGTTGATCAAGTGGGCCGCACATGTACTCGGTTCTTAGAATTTGGGCCCACCCCTTTTTTTAACCAAAGGAAATATAAAATCTCTGGCTTATAAAATATACAGCTGGAAAATATGTCTTCCTTGGGAAAATGTACAGCTAGAAATACCCCATGGCCCATGTAACGATTTTTCATGTCCCAGTGCTTCCTCAATGAGGCATACAAAGATCTCTTTTATTTCTCTCATGGTCGCTGCCAATTCCCCAAATTTCCTTCCTTTCCATGTTTTAAGTTCGAGCCAGCCCCAAGTGGGCCACACCCAAAAGAACCAACCCGCACATTACAGCCCTACCATCGATGGTGGTGATTTGTTGGTGATAGACGGGTCACAATCCAATCGTAAATTAATTGAACTAATTTTTGTTCAAGTTGTGGAACCCACATTAAATATATTCGTGTGGAAAGATCAATAAATCCAATTGCCTCATATTAGTTAGCATTCACTTGTTAAATGTGGTCCACTGTCTACTTTCGTTTGCTCATTCATTAAATATCTACAAGACAATTCGTTGAGAAATCCAATTAACATATACATTTTTAAAGATCTATATAAATGCATTGTTGTTCAATCTAGACACATGGCCTCGTGTAGAATCGATAACCTGATTTCAATTAAGTGTATGTGAATAGATTAGATGATGGCGTGCCAAAGTTGTATTCGAATTGAATTGAAAGCTTGTGACCCCAAGGCATCAAATTAGATAGATTTGGACCAGATTTGTGAAGATTCAACAACTAATTGTTACAATGATTTGGTGATTAAGGAAGAGAATGATTAGTTTTTTTTGTCTTTAACACAATAATTTTTCTTTCAATGATGATAGCTTAGATCATGTTTCTCAATAAAAATAATAAAGACAAACAAATTAAAAAAAAAAAAAAAAAACAGCTTGATCACTAACTTTATTAATCATAGTATTAATACAGAACAATTGGCAAGAAAGAAAAATGAATAGGCAGAAGAGATTACCTATGTTACCTTGTACAATTGGCATTTCAACAAGAAGTCTCAAGTTTAAATGCTAAGGTGACACTAACTGCACTAGTAGGTGCATCATATGACTAGCAGTGTGGGTGCATTGCACAACTAACAAGGTAGGTGTGTTGCAAAACTAAGAAAAAGAAAAAAGCAGAAGAGATTACATATGTTAGTCTGTACTAATGAAAACAATAATGGTCTTGACCATGCTCTAGATCCAATCAATTATTGAATGATTGTTAAAAGTACTAAACATTCATGGCAAACTATTAGCGGGGTGTGACCAAAGAGTCACCAAGTAAAAACTCAATAATATGAGGATCCAATGACAAAGTCATGGTTATTTATACTAACCTAATGACATACTGTAACAGTGCGCTAAATAGTAGTGAAACTAAACTAAGAAATTAAAGGCTCTGGACTTGCTGTAGCATGACACTGGATAGAGATGGAGGAAACTAAAATTAAACTAATAAATGCCTATAAAGGACAAAAAATATAAACAATGTAAAGCTGAAAGATATTATGTGTGACTATATTAGTGTAAGGTGCTGAGCTTATCTTCAAATTCTACTTTTATAGTTTTTGGGAGATGGTGGCCATAGCCATATCCTACTTAATATGCCACCATGAATTATATGTTTATAGTTTTGGATGTTCTTAGGGGGTATTTCCCTTTGAGTTACAGTATTGAATTGGCCATATTTGGCTATGCAAGAGTTCAACGAAAACAGGTCAGTGAAACTTTCTCTACACACTGATGGTCAAGCATGCTTTGAATCTGTTAGTGACATCTCATATAAGAGAACTGTCTTTTGAGTTCTAGCATACGTACGACTTTGAGCACTTGCCCTGTTGGTATGATACGTGTTCTCAGCAAATAGGCATCTATAGGTCTTTTCTGCTGCAGTATGTTTATCTTCCGTTTCCATATAAGTGTGCTGAAACCTAGTGGTCATTCGCTAATTTGGATTATGTTAGACTTGGTGTAAATGAAAGGAAAAGTTCATTGAAGTCATCGTCCAATAGGTGTAAATATTATTTCTTTTGGTTAAAATCTACTGTCTTTTTATAAAAGTAGTACTTTAGCTCTTCAAACTTTTGCCTCTTCACTAATGGCTTTATATATATATATATATATATATATATATATATATATATATATATATATATATGGCACGAGCAACGCACATGGAGAGATAAGTGAATTCTCAAAGAGAAATGATTGCATACATTTTCGTATATATGGCACGTGCAACACACATGCGGAGAAAAGTGACTTGTGTCAAGGGGAAATGATTGCATACATTGGAACGAATGGCAGCTGGGTGGGGCCCACTATGATTTGCCAATACAATCCAACCTGTCTATTGGATGTGCCTCCCCACGTCAAGCCTAGTTCCTAAAATTCAAATGAATCTGTAAATCAGGTGGGCCACACTAAAGGAATAGTGGTGAACAATGGGGCCGCAATCTAGAATGTGGGTTCCATTGTGTGATTTAATAGCCATCTAACCCATCCATTCATTGGAAGAACACCAGGATGACGGTAGGCGTGATTGTAGATTGCTCTCTGTGGTTGGGACGCAGTTTGGCTGGAGACGCAACACCAGCCGGGTAGCTGGTGTCAAAGTTCTATGGGCCCCCACCATCATGTATATCCACGCCGTCTATCCATTTGTCCACCTCATTTTAGGGCATGATCCCAAAAAATGAGGCAGATCTCAATTGGACCACATCACAGCAAACAGTGGGGATGATGGAGTCCAACTTCGAAACTTCCCGGGTCCCACAGTGATGTTTATTTACCATCTAACCTACTCATAAGGTAACACAGACCTGGAGAAAGGAAACCACAAATATCAGCTCGATCTAAAACTTATGGCCCCCAGAAGTTTTCAACGGTAAGAGTTCAATTTCCACTGTTTCCCGTGGTGTGGTTTACTTGAGCTTTGGATCTGCCTCTTTTTTGGGGGGCTCATGAATGAGTTAACAAAATGGACGGACGGCATGGATAAAACACATACATCATGGTAGGCCCACAGAGCTTTGACAGCAGCTAACTGGCTGGTGTTGGGTCACCAGCCAAACCGCGTCCCTGCGGTTGGGCTTGGGCCCGCAGTGTTAGGCCCATCCCGGGCTCAGTCATTGGCCTGATGGTATGGGTCCAGTGTCCAGACGCCATTGCAACCCTTAGTCGTAGATGGACAATGATCTAAAAACCTCGTCCAAGCCAAGAAAGAAATATAACTTTTCACATTCAACTGAATCATGTCCAGGGATTGGTAGCTTGGACATCAAATCCGGGAGATTTTTCCACAATACTACGGAGACAGCAGCCCTTATGTCCAGTTGAGCTTTTCGCAACACCGCTCTCCCATTGTTCCATGTTGTGCAGCTCATGTGAGAGTCGATCTTAGTTGATTTTTGGCCCTGCGTCCTAATGCTAGGAACAGAACCTGATAGACGGAGTGGATTTTACATACACAACATGATGGGCCCCACAGCCTTGGTTGTTTTACCCATTGCTTAAAATACATCACGAAAAAAAAAAGACTATTTCACCCTAAAGGGCATGCGCCTTTTACATATCTCCAATTAAGAAAAGAAAAGAAAAGAAAAGAAAAAGAAGAACAAAAAGAATACACACAAAGGAGGAAGAAAGACTCACTGCTCGATCCGATACGACCCGGCACAACCCGATGCGAAAACCGTGACGGAACGATCTCATGTTGCGAGAGATCCGACGATATCGCTGAAATCGAGCCGGCTCGCAATCTCATCCAGCTGCTTCTTCACGCTCATATCGATCAGCTTCGACCCGGAGCTTCCGTACCGGATCGTGAAACCTGCAACGAGCGACGGGTTGATGACGGTCTTGATCCTGACGTTCTTCGCTCCCGTCAGTCTCTGCACGGCCTGCGCGATCTGTGCCAGGTGCTGCGACTCCAGCTTCACCACCGACGACACGACCGCCAGCTCTGTGTCCGTCATCTTGTTGTAGAAGATCTCAAACTCCTTAATGATTTCATTTATCAGATCGATCCTCTTCATATCTATCAAGATGTTCAGGAAATTCGCTATGTGCGGCTGTAGCTTCGACGAGCTCACGATGTCGTCGATCACCTGCCGCTTTTTCTCCTCATCGATGATCGGATTCACGAAGAAGTTGTAGATACTCTTCTCGGAGAAGATCTTCTCTACCTTCTCCAGGTCCGCGCTCGTTGCGTCCAGCGTGTCGTTGGATTTCGCCACGTCGGCTAGGGCCGAGGCATAGCTGGTGGAGGCCGTATTCATCATCTTCGCGCCGGCGGCACCACCATGGCGGGCGGGTCTAAGTTTCACGCCGGATTTTCCGGCGAGTCTGAGGTGCCGGATATTGCCGGAAAATGAAGAGCGGAGGGGGATTTGGGAGAGGGATTTGGCTCGGATGCGTGCCGCCGGCGGGGATTTGGGGTGGAACGCGACCGGAGATTGCTGGAGAGCGGCCATTTTTATTTATTTTATTTTATTTCGGGAGGGGAAAGGGGGATTTTAGGGTTTTGGAGAGATCGAATAGGTTTTTCTGATGGGAATCGACGGTGGTGATTACACAAGGGTTGAATGATTGGATGGTGGAGAGGAAGCAGCTTATCTTTTCTGATTTTTCTATCAGCTAGACTTTGAAAGGCTAGGATCGATCCGAATCAGATTGCTTATCCGCTAGTTGAAGAGTAGACAGCCTCATGTTTTTGGAGCAATATGAATTTGACACGTGTACGATAGGTCGAGAAGAGGAATTATACGGTCTTTTTCAGAAAGCTGATGAATCTGTCCCACACAATTTGGACAATTTGGGACACCGATTGATGATCCAAACCGTTGATTTGATGGAGGTCGATTCAAAGACGAATCTGCAGTGAAAAGCTCTTTGAGGCCCACCCTGATTTGTGTGACGTCCACTCCTCGATCTGGGGCGTCAGCTCAAAAATTAGGTCCGTGGCCATGGAAGCGGATTGTGTGATTTATGTATTTTATCCACTCCGTCCATCCATATTACCCAATAATTTTAGGTCTTAAGCCAAAAACTGAAGCATATCCAAAGATTAAGTGGACCACACCACAGGAAACAAAGTGAATTGAATGTCTGCCATTGAAAAATTCTTGGGGCCATAGTACTTTTGGATCAATCTGATATTTGTGTTTTCCATTCATCCAGGTATGTGTGATCTTATCAACAGGTTGGGTGACAAATAAACATCTTTGTGAGCCCTAGCAAGGTTTCAATGGTGTAAATCATTATCCCCCACGGTTTCCTGTGGTATGGTTCGCTTGAGCTTTGAATATGCTTGAATTTTATGCTCAACTCCTAAGATGAGCTGGAAAAAGCGGATGGATATGGCGTAGATAAACTATATATATTCATGGTGGGTCCAATTGAGTTTACTCAGTAAGATAAAAGCATAATGAGCAACTCAGTACGTAATCTCATTTGGGTAGCCAAGCCATGGGTTTGGACTACGGTTGTCAATGGGTCCGGCTCAGGTCTAAAACAGTTCAAAAATCTAGGCCAAGACCAACCCCAGGCCCAGCCCGTTGACAACCCTGGTTGGTGCAGTCGAGGGCGGCTGCCTGGCTCAGCAGTGTGACCTGGCCCTAATGGGCTGCACATGGCCCAAGGGCTTGAAATCTGAGTCTGCTGTTAGGGCTGAGTCGGGCCAAAACTAATGATGAATTGGCCCAGCCGAGCCCATTTTCTTAGTGCCTTAGTACTAGTGCACTATAATTGAATTCCCACCATTTAAAACTTCATGAATTCGACTGAAATGATATTATTTGCCATCCAACGTGTTCATAAAATCAAAAGGACATAGATGAAAGACTACACAAATATCACCTTAATCCAAAGCTTTTGTAGCCCACGAGAAATTTTAAAGGGTCATTTACAACTGTTTCTTGTATTATGGTCCATTTGAGATTTGGATCTACTTCATTTTTTTTTTTTTTTGGGATCATGCCTAAGAATGACCTTTCAATGTTGATGGACAGCATGGATGTAGTCACATACATCATGGTGGGCCCCACAGTCAGGGGTCTAATTGACCTTGGTGGATCCTAATTGTGTACATAGGACGTGATCTCAAATCATAAGAAGATCCAAATCTCAAGTAGACTATACCAATAGAAGTAGTGATGAGTAACCATTAAAAACATTTTGTGGGCCAACAAAAGTTTTGGATCAATCTTGATCTAATCTCCAATCAATCAGATCTTCTTAACATTATGAACAGGTTGGATTGCAAAAAAAACAATAAGAAAATTTCACAGTGGGCCCTTTAGAATTTTTAATGGTGAGGTATTCAATCACCACGGTTTTCTGTGGTGTGTTACATGTGAGATTTGGATCTACATACATTTTGGTACTCCATCTTAAAATGATTTGGAGAAAAGGATAGATGGCATGGATATACAAAAAATCATCAAGGTGGGCCCCATAATAGAGGAAAACACCCACTATGCTGTTACCCACTAAGCTGTTACCTGGTAACACCTAATTCCCTCTCCAAAATTTTGGGGACTCCGATTAGCTACCGAGCCCTGAAGTAACGTCACCAGTTCTATGGCCCCATTATGATTTATGTGTTTTATCCACACAGTCCATCCATTTAGAGAGATCATTTTAGTGCATGAGCCAAAGAATGAGGGACATCCAAAGCTCAAGTGGACCCCACCAAAGAAAACAGTGGGGATTGAACACCTACCATTAAAAACTTCTTAGAGGTCACATGAGTTTTCGATCAAGCTGATATTTGTGTTTTCCCTTCTTCCATGTCTTGTGTTAACTTATGAACAGGTTGGATCTCAAAAAAACATTATAGTAGGCCCTAGGAAGGTTTCAACGGTGGGAGTCACTGTCCCCACTATTTTCTATGATGGGGTCCATTTGAGCTTTGGATTTGCCTCATTTTTTGGCTCATGCCCTAAATGATCTCTCCAAATGGATGGACAGTGTGGATACAACACATATATCATGGTGGGGCCCACAAAACTTGGTGACGTTACTTCAATAGTGAACTAATTTGCGTACCAAATCCAGGCGGGGATTGCACACTACCCGACCCGGATCTAGCTAAAGACAAACAGTCCTGTCAAGGGGCTCTGTGGGGCCTACTGTGATGTATGTGTTTTATCCGTACCATTCATTCATTTTTTTATGTCATTTTAAGGTACATGACAAAAAGGAAAGAAGATCTAAGGCTCAAGTGGGCCACACTATAAGAAAACGTGGGAATTGGGTGCCTACCATTGAAAACTTCTTGGGGTCGCAGAAGGCTCTGATCAAGCTGATTTTTGTGTTTTTCCTTCATTTATATTTGTGTGACCTTATGAAGAGGTTAGATGGCAAACGAACTTTACAATGGACCCTAGGAAGGTTTTAACGGTAGTCATTGCATTCCCACTGCTTTATGTGGTGTGGTTGACTTGAGCTTTCAATTTGCCTCATTTTTTTGGTATCATGCTCTAAAATAATATAGAGAAGTTGATGGACGGTATAGATCTAACATATAAATCATGGTGGCCCAAAGAAGTACCACACATTAAAAGTTGCTTATGTATTAGGGAAATGAGAAAATCTTTCTCACCAGGGTAATTTTAGATTTTTTTTAAAAGAGTCGCGAAGTGTATTCTGGATTCACCATTAAGCTAGACCTCCATCACCGAAAATATTCAGCAAAAACTCACTGAGAGCTTTCGACCTTCAGTGTTATCAAACAACACTACACGCTGAGCGTTTTTAAATTCCCCATTTAGTAAAAAAAATTCAGTGTTAACAAATAGGCCCTTAATTAGTGTTTGCGTTTTATTATTTAAAGCATCGTAATTTTATTCCGAAGACATCAATAAAATTACCTCAATTTTTCTTTTATTTCTTGTGGATTTAAAAGCCATTATACCTTGTGAATTCAAGGTTCATATCACGCAGAGGAGTCGGTGATATTTCTCTTCCCTTTTACACATCCTTTCTTGCATCATAAGCCCTAAAAAAACCTCTAACTTGGAAGAGTATAACCCTTTAAACAAGGGCCTACAATTTGATAATCTTAAATGGGCCATAGATTGGAACATGAATCACAAGGTCACCCATTCAAGGTTGAAAGTCAGGCGCGTTGGTCTTTGGGCTTGTTTCAATATTACTTAAAAATGAGTATATAACATTTTTGCTAATCAATTATAATTATATATTCAAGATTATTGTTGTGGGGAGATTCCGAGCTAGCCCACACATAGGAAGAAACATATAGGCCCAAGGGCCCACAGTATAAGTCCTCAGCCCAGAATGAGCTAAGGAAATATAACAATAATACAATTAACTTCGACGATTGCGAGAGCAAAGTAAAACTATGGCCCGATTTTATAAATGAAGCTCCATCCAGGGGGCATGCACCACCGAAGTCCTTGGCTCACCCGAAGGAATTTTACAGTCCGAATCGGACCCCAAGCAAAGGAGCTTAGATATCGAGCTCGCCAAGCAAGATCAACCGACTACCTTCCATAGTCAATCCAAGGTATCCGAGTGGATTTGGATATTTCGGGATCTATTTTTATTCTTAGCAGGACATCCCTGACACAATAGGAGGGGAAATCTTTCCCTACAAGGACTCTACCGACGTATCCTAGCTAGACTCAACTCTCTTAAATAGGGTTGGGGTCTCAACCCTCAAGGCACGACACATCTTAGCCTTAAACCCCTCCCTCTAAGATTCATGTGAGCCTGACTTAGACATCAGAGAGTTCCCAACCGCCCAGAGTAACCTCCCTCTTGCCAACTCTGTCCTTCTCTTGCAAGTCCAACAAAGTTAAGGGGATCTCGAGCATCCTCAATCCAAGGAGAACGGGAGGGTGAAAAGCTACGAGGCCGATCTCAACCAACCTCATTGGTTGTCCAGATTTGTATGACAACAGTTGACGTCGTTTAAGGGAAGATGACTAGCTTCATGTTCTCACCACTAAAGTTTCGACACCCAAAACCAAAGACACATGTTGTGGCCAAAACTCCCTAGCAGACACCGGCCCAGCATGATTCTCAATTAGACTCTGCGATTCTTGCAAAATAAAAAAGGTTGAATCGCTTCTATTGAGGAGCAACTCAATAGTTTAATAGAGCATGTGGCCTGTCTTGCGTCAATGATGGGACAACAAAGGTCGCAGCTGAACAACCCTTTGGGAGTGGCACCCAAGCTACCTCAAGCTAACTGCCCTGAACAATCACAACAGGAGCGGTATCGGGAATGACCTCTGGTTGACGACGGCTGCACGAGCTGAGAAACTCCTGCTTGGACAACTAGAGGGCTCAACAAATCCAACCTACGCCACACGCTCGACGAAAGGCGTCAGGCTCGGGGGGAGGGGGGGTACGACCTCAGAACAAATGGTGAAGAGCGGGGTCCCCTGGGAGTCGCAAATTGAGGAGATTCGAGGCCAGCTCGGTGACATTAAAACAAGCGTACCGAGCTAATGCCCTAATATCCATCAATGCCCTCCTGGAGCAAACTGAGCCTCCGTTCACGGACGACATCATGGCAGCACAGCTGCCCTAAGGGTTCAAGATGCCCCAAATAAAAATCCTACTCATGCCTGGATGATCCTGCCGAGCACTTGGAGTCCTTCCAATCATGGATGGAGTTGCACAATGCCTTTGGGCCAATCATGTGTAAGGCGTTCCCTTGATGCTCTCGGAGGTCGCCCGGATGTGGTTTAGGAACCTAAAGCCGAAATCCATCAGCTCATTCTGAAAACTCAATAAAGCCATCACCACCCAGTTCATTAATGGCAAAGGCATTTGGAAGCCAACGACTCATCTCCTCACGGTGAAGTAGAGAAGCGACAAATCACTAAAGGATTACCTGATCCGATTTAACGCCGAGGCTGTCCAGGTGGAAGACTACCCTGACCAGATCACCCTCACAACCCTCGTGCTCAAGCTGAGGCCTAAAAAGTTCCTCTGATCACTCAACACCGAGCACCTTGTCAGATCTACGAAGTAGGGCGCAGAAATACTCTAACACCAAGGAGTTCATTAATGCCCATATGGACAAAAGTAGGTCGACCAGAGACCCAACCCCAAGAGGAGAAGAGACTCTCCTAGTAAACAAGGAGCCAAGCTGGATGGACTCGATCATCCGATACCTACGACAGGGCGAGCTGCCCAAGAACAGGCTAGAAGCTCAGAAGATTCGGTATCGTTCTTCTTGGTATACCATGATGGGAGACGTGTTTTACAAGAAGAGGTTCTCCTTACGCTACCTGAGATATTTGCAGCCTAAAGAAGCAGACTATGTCCTGAGAGAAATCTACGAGGGCATTTATGATAACCACTTATGAGGACGAGCTTTGGCCCACAAAACAATTCGGTAAGGGTATTACTGGCCCTCAATGCACAAGGACGCCAAGGAATTCTCAAAAAGGCACGACAAGTGCTAGTGATTTGCCGAAGTGCTGCGTCAGCCGCTCGAGCAACTGATCCCAATGAGCATCCTATGACCATTCGCTTAGTGGGGGGTCAACATCATTGGTCCCTTACCTCTAGGGAAGTGGCAGATTAAGTTCACAATCGTTGTCGTTGACTACTTCACCAATTGGGCAAAGGCCAAACCCTTGGCTCAAAATAACGAGCAGAAGACGACCGACTTCATCTAGAAGTCCATCATTTGCCGCTTCGGCATCCCCCATACCATTGTCACAGATAATGGTTGTTAGTTCGACAATGCCAGCTTCCGAGGATTGTGAATGGCTCGGCATCGAGAATGCCTTTGTATCTCCTCGACACCCCGAAGCAAATGACTAAGTTGAAGCAATGAACAAAATTATCAAAGGCCACCTGAAGACCAAACTCGAGAAATGCAAAGGGGCATGGGTAGATGAACTACCACATGTCCTATGGGCATACTTATAACGCCCCGGTTTTCATTACTCTGGTGTTGAGTCCGTGTTTCGAAAACCCAAGTGTAAACATTCCACGATAGCTCAAATCACAATATAATTTTTTTTCTTTTTAAACAGAGTATCGCAGTGGAACAAAAAAGAGATTAAGTATAATGAATGTCCAAATATACATACAAGTATTCAAGTGGAGCTTATAGATCTTATACAAATCAAATGTCTCAAAATTAAACTAATTAAATGAAGTACAACAAAAATATAACTACATTTAACTCTAAACTGCAAAGTCCATCCAGCTCTCATCCTAAGCCACCTGTACCAACTGATGTGATTCGACAACGTCAAAATGCTATCATGGTGAGGTAAAAACCCTATAAGATTACCAATCATTATAACAGTTAAGTTATATACAATTGTAGAGAAGGGTCCACATATTAAATAATATATAGAATTCTATGAGAGATTACATTTATCATAATTAAATATAACAATACAGACAATTATATGAGATAGAAAATCCAACAAAATCAGAAGTAAATTTCATGCAAATTGTAATTCAACATCCAAATATCCACATGTCATTTTTAATTATTTTTCTTGTATAAATACATGGATGCATGCACATGCTATTTAGCCTGGGGATGCACATCCAACTAGCGAACTTTAAACTGACAGTAACATGGCTCATCACCAATCATCACCAATGTTACCCATTAAAACTATATTGATTACATTCGAATTTAATCTTCGAATTATACTAAGTTTTTATTATATTTGGACTTGAAAATCTAACACATCACATGCGGTGCCATCATCTCCTACACAGACCCCTCTCTAACCTGCTCCATCTCACATCCCTACCATTTACCACCTTCGTTGTAATTCATTGTTGCATGTTAGCCAAATTTGCTTTTGAAAGGAAGAAAGTGGTGTTGGATCATTTCCTCTCCTAGTTTAGTACTTAAGAGCTACCTATGCCCGTGAAACATGCACCTTTAAATCTTGTCGGCTGATAATTTCTCAATCAAGGCCCATCTTGCATAATTAATTTCTTCTCGCACCTCATTGCCACCTTTCCTTTACATTTGTCATTGACCTTTTCCTGTCATTAGTTATTGTTGGACCTATTTCTATTAAAGCAGTTTTTCGTCGTGAAAATAACTTTTTTTTTTGTTAGTCATGCAACCACCTTGTTAGCTGCACAACTCACCCACATGGTTATAAGTAAAGCTGGGCACTGGACTCAGTAACTCAACTCGTCCGACTTGGTTCAGATCCGACTCGATCTAAACCGAGTGGGTGAGTCGATCTAGACTGAGTACAATTGAGCCAATTCGAACTCAAACCGAGTCGAGTCCGGATCAGCTAATGACTCGACTCGACTCGGACAAAAACCTACTTGAATGGACTTGACCTGATCCGAACTCGATTCAACTTGGGAATACCATAACCAAGCAGAAGCTTATTGACCAGAACACCACTCTAAATTTGGAGAAATGAGTACAACTTTAAGCAGTATACATATGACCTCACAGGTTAATCAAAGGACTTGATACATATACCCTCAGCTTTAATCAATATACATGTATTTCTACTTCTAAGCTTTAATAACTAGCAAATCCTATGCTTTGGTGATCATGACGGTTGCTTTTCTATTCCCAATTTGGATGAAGCATTCCTTTAAATATACCTGATTTAAGAAATCTAAGACATCAATATTAATATTCTTTTCATTTGAATGTAGAAAATTGATGACTTTCTCTTCTTATCTACTTATGTAGATTATAAATAAAAAAGGATAAGATTTTTATAGCCAATATATTATAAGGCAAGGTCTATCCAACTGTGTGGATTACTAAAAAACATAGACCTCACTTGTCATAACTGAACGCGTGTAGACTGTACTATGATGCAGGGCATGTATCACACAAGGACTTCCCTAATTTTATAGTTGAATTTGGAGAAATGGGTACATGCTATTAATGCCAATGTAGGAGGCAGCATGGCTATATGTACGGAGAGCAACCATCCACTTTATATGTTAGGTCAGCATATGTATCCACACGCACGCACACAATCATTGTGCAAGTGGAACAAATTTGAGTCAATCCAGAACATTTAGTAGTGTGGCCAGCGTTAAAAAATGCAAACACAAAAATTATGCAAAGACAAACTCAATCTGACTCAATCATTGCCATATTTTAGATTTTTTTTTTTTAATTTATAGACAAACTCGATCCGACTCGGTCCTTGTGATCAGGTCAGACTCAAATTAGTTTAGGCTTGGTTGACTAAGTATTGAGTCCGATCTGACTCGATTCAGGCCTTTTCCTTGGCCGAATCGAATCGGGTCAACCCAAACATGGTTCGATTTGACTCGATGACATGCACCCACCCACTAGTGGGGTTAGTGCGTCTCCTTAGCGCTAGAACCTGAGACCTGCTGTTGAAACACCTAAGGGCTCGTTTGGGAGCTTGTAAATAAAGGTAAATGAGAAATGGAATTGGAGGCAAATGAATTGAGAGTAAATGACTTTTTGAAATGTGTTTAGATGGGAATAAATGAATTGCATATGAAATCAAATATATATATATATATATATTTTTGGATGGAAGTAAAGGGGAGGAATGAGAATACATTGGATTTTTTCAATATATTCACAGGTACATATATAATTTCCCAAATCAGCTTTAATATCCAAATTAGTGCACATATGTGATATTTAATGGAATGATTATAATAAGCCCATTAAAATATATACTTAATTTAGAAATGAAGGAATTTGAGCCTTGGGTGGGCCACAAACATAAGGATCCCAAATAAGCAACTTGTCAATGTTTTGTAATCATCCATTTAGATGACCAACCTTTGGACGGTTTGGATTATTCTATTAGTGTGATTTCAGTGATGTAGCCAATAATTGAATTATTTTGGAGTATCATTAGGATGCCATGTGTACGGTGGATATGTGCGTAGTGGCATCTTTGTTTAGTGGTGGGACTCTCTAAGGAAACTTAAAAAGGCATTTCACTCCATTTACTTTCAAATCCTCTCTTAAAAAGAGAATTTCATGTATGAGCCCATTTACTCCTATTTCATTTCATTTACATGCATTTACTCCCATTCAAACACACCTCCAATCCCATTTACCTCCATTTACCCTTAATTCCCCCGTTTACTTCCATCCGAACGGCCTTAAGCGTCTTCCAACTGGGCTAGCAGGCAAGACATAGAGTTGAGATAACCTCATCTCAACACTGAGCTCTTGGTATCTACTCCCAAGTGGGGTGACTAAAATTGCAGTGTGACTAACAATGGGGGTGGGTATACCAACAGTTGAGTGTGTATACTAACCTTTGAAAAAAAAAAAAAATCCATTGTCAAGGCTTTTCTGGCCGGATCCTTCCCGTGTGAAGCCTTTTAATTGGACCGTTCTAATAACTAATCTTTTTTAACTAGGTCAATTGGTATGTATGATTTTTTTTAATATTATTTCTTTCAGTTCATTTTTCTTGTTTGTCATTTACCCAGATCTATTTCTTCTTTGTCATTCACTTGGATTGTAATCGGTAGACCAGATCTGAAAAACCATGGTGCACAGGCACTTTATGCGCCTGAAAGAATTAGCCACTGCATTTTACAAACCCTTTGGGCACACCATCCTTTGTCTAATGAATTACCGATTCCCAACATCTACTTTGGATCTAACCTTATGTTCGTGGATTGGATCTTATGAGGTTTTGGAGACCAACCCAGATTTCCAATTAGATCTATCAACTTTCATACAATTGATTGGAATATTTCAACGGATGATTCATACAGGAAACAGTTCATGTTCAACGGGTGGAAATAGCAACCAAAAGTTCAATTGATCATTCAACAACTAGGAAACAGGACAGTGCTCAGAGCAGAATTACACATTTTATTAAAAGAAAATATCCAGAAAACCCATTCACCTCTAAAAGAGGTGATGGACGGTTAAAACTCAAGCAAGACTTTCCAGACCCTCATTGAACAGATGATCAAAACCTTTCATTTCGAGATCGGGGAGTGCCAAACCAATCTCAACCCCACCTTCTTCATCTCTGCTCTCTGCAAGAGACATGGCCCCCGACTCTTCTATTGAAAGAACCTCCACCTTTTTAGGCTTCCCCCATCCGAAATCGGAATCGTAGACCCGGAACCGAGGAGACCCGGCAACCGAGAATATCCGCTCGCTCGCCAGCTCCAAGTACTTCCGAAACCAGCCCTCCGCCCCTTTCAAAAACCCATCTCCTGCCAACCCGCGAATCGCTTTCGCAATCGACTCGGCCGCGACGACCACCCCATCCTCCTGAGTCAACTCGCTCAGCTTCGCCTGCACAAAGCACGCGCCGATGCCGTTCCCGAAATACTCGATAGGCAACGGCGGGTCCATCCGAGCCCGACAATCAACGGCGAAGACGAAGTGGGCCGTCTTGTCACCATCCGCGGGTCCCCGCGCCCTGAGGAGGCAGACCCACACGTATGCGCACGTTAGCACGAACGACGAGATGCGGGAATCTTTCTCGCTCCCCTCGAGTCGTCGGGACGCGACCCAGTTTCTGAGCCTCTCGATGTGGGCGCGACTCAGCACGAAGGTTGCTCGGACGGCGCGGGGCTGGCTCGCAACGCTGTGCGCCTCAAGGCTTTCCTTGGGTTTGATTTTGTCCATCTCGCGAAAGTGGGCTTCGGTGATCCAATCCAGCGTGCTGGTTTGGGTCCTATCGAAGATCGGGAGCGGCTTGATCGACGCAGCGTCTCCGGATCTACAAATCAACCCCCAGGATTTCACGAATTGTGTGGAGGTCCACCCATCGGCTGCCACGTGGTTGACGGAGATGCCGATGCAGAAGCCCGAATTGGGGAAGAGAGTTACCTGCAAGGTCAGTAGAGGCGTCGGGAGCTTGTCGGTATCAGTTTGCAGGGGAGGCGCGAGATGATGGAAATCCGATACTTCTCTGTTGTGGGATCCGACCAGATGGTCGAAATCATAGTCGGATTCAGCGATGGTGAGCTCGACCGAGTCACCGTTGGCGTAGACGATCTCGTGCTTGCCGGTTTCGGGAGAAAGGGTCAGACTTCCTGCGAGGGGGTAGAAGATCTGGAGGGCGAGGGAGAGAGAGCTCTTGAGGTTGGAGATGAGAGTGGTGGTGCTGGGGTCGGAGAAATTGTAGAAGTAGAGCCGTTGAACTGGTGGGATACCCAGCCATTGGGCATCGAAGAAGGTGAGTCGGAGAGCGGTTCGTGGGACTGAGTCTGGCGGGGGAGCGACTCGACAGGTCTCGAGCACTTTCAGTGTTGGGGTATTCCTCTGAAGTTCCATTGCAGACAGAGTGAGACGAATGTGTGAGCGAGGGAGAGAACACGTGAATTTATTTAGAAAAGAACGGACGAGAAGCAGAGAGAAAATTTATTATCATTTTTTTTAAAATAACTAAGTCCAAGCTGGACCCGATTGAGAAACGGACTCGAAATCTAAGCCGAACCCAACCTCGGACCTGATATTGAAGACCAAGCACCTGTTAGCTGGGCAACACACCCACTTGGTTAGTCACACGATGCACCCACCCACCAGTGGGGTTAGCGTGTATCCTTAGCACGCGAACCTGAGACCTGCTGTTGAAACGCCTACGCGTCTTCCAGCTGGGCTCTACTATAATGTTTATGTAAAATCAATCCTAACCACCAATTGTGTCACCATATCTTAGGCCAAAGGCCCAAAAATATTGAAAACAATGTTCAAGTCAACAATCATCCTTCAAACTATTTCTCAAGGCATGGCTCACCTGAACCATGGATGGGCCTTATTTTTAGGCCCCAATACTAATTTTGGTATGGCATCTAATGAGCAAAGTGGATTTCATATAATCATGTGGCATGGTGCTGAGTGGATTTTATATAATCCTTACAATAAGCCTTATAAAATCCAAGGTGGACATCTCTCTCACTGGTTTAATTCTTTAGTGTGGCCCACCTAAATCACAAGTTAGCCTGCATTTTTTACTCTAGTCCTAAATTGGGACGACACATCTAATGGATGTAGTTGATTTCACATTCACATTATGGTGGTCCTATCACAAAATAAGTTTCCTACCAGTATAGAGCAAAGTTTTATTGAAAAATGAAATTTCATGTAGATGGCTATTGATTTTGATGGGCCCACCGCGGTATGTATGCAAGATTCTTTTCAACGATGAGACATTTGTCCTGATACTAGAGACAAAAAGTTTGGCTGTGTGATGGGCTGCACAGAGGAAATGGTTGAGAGAAAGCGGTCCACAGGGGCTATGTGTGATAAGTTGCATAGAGGAAAAAGTTGGGAGAGACACGTCCACGGAGCCCCTACTTGGACCGAATCAGACTAGGCAGGGCAAGAGACGTCCACAAAGAACTTGCTTGGACTGAATTTGACTAGGCAAGGGCAGGATGCAATCCGCTTCCCAACTCAGGCTGGGTGTGTTGGGGGTGTCTCCAATCTTGGACTCCAAGGGGTGTCAGGCACTTAAAAATACCTGAAATCAACTTCTAGAATCTGGATGTTGTTGGATCGAATAGTGAGATTGTCAGTTGCTCGATAGGGTTGGGTCGGGTGCCCGAAACTCCCTGAATATTACTAGCTATTCTTTGGGCATAATTTGGCTCTTTCGGGCACTCGACAGCCGATGAACTGTATAGGTCAATTGCGTGGTTTTGCACGTAATTTGTTTCTAATTCCTGTTGTTTTTTATTTAAATGAGTGTAATGCGGGATTAGGGTAACACAATGAGTCTTAGACATGTTCAAGGGGTTGAGAGGGTTCTAGGGTGAGAGAAAATGCTTTTGGGGCTTGGGTTTCTCTTTTGAGGCTTCGGATCCAGGTAAGTTTTCTTCTGTAATCTCTT
>PVNU02000159.1:0-169008 GCA_003013855.2 Liriodendron chinense | reverse complement strand
AAATTTTCCTTCAGAAGGTATGTCCATACCTCTGACTAATCCTGTGTATCAGGATGTTTGATCTCCTAGTCTAATGGAGGTATAGAGTAGTTAGGATTAGGATTTTGTTGCTTTTGGTTTGCTTTTTCGTAAGTTTGTTAGAAGGAGGTCGAATTCCAGTTTTTGTTTTCTCAGGTACTCTCATTCCTCACTCCCTTTATTTTATCATTGCTCTCATGTTTTACCTATTACATACATTTACATTGAGGACAATACAAGATTTGGTTGGGGGGTATGGATCACTAGGATGAATCTAGTGTTTTATAACATATCGAGCAATATGAAGAAGATTTTTCAGATTTTTAAAATTCAAAACTCCATTGGAAAAACTTTGTTTCTATGCATTAGGGATGCTGTAAGTACAAGAAAAAGAAGGCGAAGTGAGTGATGTTGAATACTTTGAAAAATCTTAAGGTACTAGTCTTGTATGTGAATTCCCTATTTTATGAATGATAGAACTTTTGAACACCTTTTACACCTACTTCACTTCACATGCTTCTATGTTTTGAAAGATTATTACATTTGTGGATAGCTAAGTTTGGATTTGAGGTGTTAAGAAACCAAGCTGGGGTTACTTTTGTCCATCCTTGTCCATGGGAAATAACGTAAAGATACAGATTTTTAAAATCCTATCTAATGTATGTGAAAAGGAAAGGAAGGATGAAAATTTGGGAATGATTGAAATATTGGGGTGGAAAATTCCGAAAAGGGCTACCTATTACCAACGGGGGATGGTTACCCGTAACCAAAGCTGAAATGGGACGTAGTGTGGAAAGTCGTCGGAAAGGACGGTAAGGCAAATTCCTGTCAAAGGCTTGTGTTGATTGTACACCTTAAATTCAATACCCTTAGCTAATTTTATGAAGAAGATAAGCCCGAATTTTCCCTAGATGAGCATTCACTAAGCACACTAGGTAAATTGTTCAAATTTTTCTATTTTATATATCAATCAGCGGGAAAATCCATGTGAAGTACTTGTTATGTTCTTAAAAGTTTAATGTTTCAACCTCTATCACTTAGTTTTGCTGATTTTTTGTCTTGCATGTCTTAAAGGTTATAGAAGCATAGTTCTGAAAGAGGGTTGGGTTTGGAGGAATGAATTGTTTCATGCCTGTTTTGCTCGAGACTAGCAAAATGTTGGTTGGGGGGCGTGTTGAGTACTTAAATGTGTATATTCTAACCCTATTTCATCACTAACTATGCATGGTTTTCAAGCTTAAAGACTATTCTAATGCATGGTTTTATGTTGTAGGAATGAGAGGGACTTCGCTCGATCGATAGCTAAAAGACTGCATTTAAGAGCTGTAGATGAAGACCTAAGGTGGGCCAAAGAAAGAAGAAAGCAAAGAGAGAAGAAGAGAGAAGAAAGAAAGACGAAAAAGTTGAGGAAATCAAGTCCGACCGGTCAAGACCGGTTGGCCAAGAGGGCCACGACCGGTCTAGACCGATCGGCCACCCCCTTTTTACCTCTCTGAACACCAAACACAAGAGGCCGACCGGTCTTGACTGGTTGGCCAGGGTCTACCCCTCCACTCCTACACGCTGGACACTCAACAGAAAGGGTCTGACTGGTCGTGATCGGTCGGCCAGTGTATTACAGCAGGATTTTAGCAGCTTCCTCTTGAAGCTCCATTTTTTGTGCGTAAGTGCTGTGCAAATATGGAAGATTCTGAGGTGGTAGAGCCTCTCCACTATAAAAGGGGACCTAGGGATTGTAGCTAAGGTATCCTGGAGGAGATCTACGAAGGTGGGAGACAGTGGAAGTCGGAATCGGAGTTTCAAAACTCCCTCTAGTTTGTGTTTTCTAGTTCATGTTTTTAGTTATTTTCATGCTTCCTGGATCATGAACGGCTAAACCTCTTAGCTAGGGCTAAGAGGTGAAGCTTGTAGTGAATCTGAGATGCTTTAATTCGTTTGTTTTGGTTTCAAGTTGGATTTATTGAAGAACAATGGTTTATAGAAGTTTGCATAAGGTTCTAAGTAGTTTTTCTTAATCTTATGATGGCTCATGGATGTTTGGAAGAATTACTTTAGTTCTTAACTGATTTGCATAGTTCTAGACCTGTTTGCTCTGAGGAATCAGATTTAATACGTTCTAGACTTGGATTTCCATGTGGGAACTTTAACCAAAGTTCTATCTTTTGTTCTAATTTCTAAATTATGTGTTGATTATGTATGTGATTTGAAAGACGTTCCAGTCATGATCTAATTAGGCTTTGTGACAGAGTTTAATGATGATTATGATTGTGATCTTAATCTATTGGAACTAGGATTGACCTATGCAATTGAGCGTGCTCAAGTTGTAACTTAAATTGAGGGAATCATGTATATAAATCACACATATGACAGATTGCATGTTACAACCATTCTATCATCTGACTAGATAGGATTTGATTTAGATTCTAGTTGTATAGTTGGGAAACCATAGCGAATTATACTTCGAGAATTGTTACAAGTGGATCGTTGAACCCCTAGTGCTCTTTTATATTGATTACATTCACTTTTAGTTTAAGAATTCTATCTACATTCAATTCTAGAAATCTGTTTGGTTAGCTCTCAATTAGAGAATATTAGAAGTAATTTTATGAATTCTTAATAAGTCCCTGAGAACAATCTCAGTCTCTATCGAATTATTATTACATCGCAACCCTACACCTGGGGAAGCGAACAAGGAATAAATCAGACTTTCAAGTACTAGTTCAATTTTGTGAAGTAAAGACTGTACCTTGGTACGAGTAGAGTGGGTGCCTAACACCTTCCTATCCTGTAACCGTGGTCCCTTACCTCGAATATCTGACCGCAGATAAAAATGAGTAATTTTAAAGGAAGGAATCTTCGAATTTTTTTCTCTAACGTTTCTATGGGGTCTAGCCGACTGTAGATTCGAAGTAACTGGCTAGTGGGACTCTGGTCTTATACAAACTCATTCAAACATATCCAGTTTAATACGACAACCGAAAAAGCCCTCGAGAACGAGGCGAGCCAGTGGCACAACGGCAATTCACGCATACCCACCTTTTTGAAAGGGGGGGGGGGGGGGGGGGGGGAGGACCGCGGAAAGGCGAGCGTCCACAAAACTGAATGCAAAACATGTGAAATATGAGTAAAACTCAGAATAGCTTAACTTACATTAAATAGTCATTAATCTCAGGACTATTATTTAACACGTACATCCGTGCCTTTGCGAGCTCAGTTACACCCATTTCATCAGATGTTGCGGCTCCTAAAGGGCATACATTTTGAGCAAAAACATATAGCCCCCCACACTGTTGTCCTTGAATAACATCATAATTTCGCTCTTATCGGTTGAATCTTGTCTTAAACTCTTCAAAATACATCGGGCAAAAATTCATACACTCGTTATCTATATAGTTTTCTGCTATGAAACCTTCTGGACTTGCTCTATTTCTCACATACTTCTTCAAAGTGTATAAGAATCTGTTGACATGCATCATCAGACTCATAAATGCAATAAATATATAAGTATTACTAACATTATAATTGAATAAATATCAATTTTAAATTTATACGGTACCTTTCGATTGGATACATCCATCGAAATGACACAGGTCCGGTAATGATCGCCTCACGAGGAAGGTGCACAGCTAAATGTATCATGACATCAAAGAATGCGGGTGAAAATATCTTTTCAAGCTTGCATAGTATTATTGGGATGTCCTTTTTCAATTACTTTAATTTTTTTAAATTCAACATCTTGGAACACAACTCCTTGAAAAAGAATCCTAACTCAATTAATACATTAGAGACATCCTTATGCTTGAACCCACGAATTGCCACCAGCAGTAGTTGTTGAAGAAGAACATAACAATCATGGCTTTTCATGCCCAATACCTTACAATCGTTGATGTTTACACATTGCGCGATATTGATACGAACCCATCTGGAAACTTTACATCCTTCAACCATTCACAGAAACTCTTTTTCTCATTCTTGGACATTGTGTAGCAAGCTGGTGGTATCATATATTTATCACCATTCGGAACTAGACACAATTCATTCCTGATTCCCGTTTCCTTCAAGTCCATGTGAGCTTTGGGGGTGTCCTTTGTTTTTCCTTCGATATTCATAATTGTTTCCAAGACATGATCACAAATATTCTTCTCAATGTGCATCACATCCAGATTGTGCCTTAGCTTCAGTGTTTGCCAATATGGCAACTCAAAGAAAATACTCTTCTTCCTCCAATTCAACTCTTTTTTTACAAACTTCCTCTTCTTATTATTCGGTCTCTTTCCAAATTTTATATCTTTGACTACCTCCATTTGGGTTAATATATCGTCCTCGGATAAATGCTTAGGTTTCAACCATATGTCCTGCTTACCATTAAAATCCTTACAACTTTTTTACCATCTATGCTTCAGAGGGAGGAAGCGACGATGGCCCATATAGCAAATCTTTTTCCAATTCTTCAATGAATAATAATTTGTTTCCTTGTTGCACGTAGGACATGTCATTTTGCCTTTCGTACTCCACCCGAACAAGTTTTCATAGGCGGGAAAGTCATTAATGGTCCATAACAATGCTGCATGCAACTGAAATTTCTCTTTCTTTGATGCATCATATATCTCCATGCCATCTTTCTACAAATCTTTTAACTCATCCATCAGCGGGCGCAGATACACATCGATGTCATTTCCAGGAGAATTCGGGCCAGGAATAAGTAAGGACATCATGAAGAATGGCTCTTTCATGCATTTTCAAGGTGGCAGATTGTACGAAATAAGTATAACCGGCCACATATTGTACATGGTACTCATGTTTCCAAATGGGTTGAAACCGTTTCTAGCCAATCCAAGTCGTACATTTCGAGGATCGTCGGCAAACCAATTGTGATTCTTGTCAAATTCTTGCCATTCTTTAGAATCTGCTAGATGCCTCAATACCTTCTCCCTTGAGTCTGCAATGCGTTTCTCTTTATGCTACCTCATATCAGAAGTTGTCTTCCTGCACATAAACAATCTCTGTAGCCTCGGTTTTAGTGGGAAGTAGCACAGGACCTTCTGTGGGATCTTCTTACGCCTAACATTTACTCATTTGTATCGGGACTCTTTGCATTTTGGACACATATCATCATTCTCATGCTCCTTGTAGAAAAGTATACAATCATTCTTACATGCATGTATGGACACATATCTGAGTTCTAGGTCCCGCAAAACCTTCTTAGCTTCATAATGGGAATTTGGCAATGTCTCCCTTTCAAGAAGTACATCATTAATGAACTCAAATATCATGTTGAATGATTTGTTGCTCCAACCATGCATTAGCTTCATATGTAGCAACTTTATCAAGCATGATAACTTTGAATACTTCTGGCAACCTGGATATAGTTCACGCTCAGCATCTTTCAATATGCATGGGTGTAAATTTATCTGTTTCCCGTTCCTCAATTGTCACATCCACAGTATGGGTGTATTTTGATTCTCTCACACAATTATCCATAAATGTTCCCGTGTACAAGTCTTCTATGACGTCCTGCATGGTATTTGTTAGAACTTAGAAAAAGAGTAGGAAGAAAGATCAGAACTACTCGTCAGTAGTCCTTCTTTCTTTTTCTTTCGTGTTTCTTTTATTTTGGGGGAATTCTGAGTATAGAGACATTCATAGACAATCATAAGCAATCACAAAGTGTACAAAAGAGAGAGATATCACAAGGCGAATTTTATTTCAGAGATTCTGAGATCTTTTACATTCCAGGCTGTGATACTGGTCACGAGCCTTTAATTACATCAACAGTTGATCACCCTTGATTGGAAGGCAAAAGACTAATCCGCTGGGGATTATGGTCTTGAGTTCATGGTCGTGTAGACCTTTGTTTTCTTGTTATGGACTGAGCCACATTTGTTAGACACGCCGGATGTCTATGTCCCATTTTCTTTCGGACTGTCCGGGTTGAGAGACTGTCAGGATTCGAGTGGTGCAACTCTGGGCCCGCGCCTGTTACTGTGAACAGGTGACCGCTGGAATACACGATCCTCGAATGTTGGTCGGCATGACCCAAGGCCCGCGCCTGTATTTTTATGACGGGTGACCTTAGGAAAGCACTCCGCAACGTTCCCGAATGACGGTTTTAATCGAGTGGTGCAACTCTGGGCCCGCGCCTGTTACTATGAACAGGTGACCGCTGGAATACACGAACCTCGAAATGTTGGTCGGCATAACCTAAAGCCCGTGCCCGTATTTTTTATGACGGGTGACCTTAGGAAAGCAATCCTCAACTACCTCATCAGCTCAACCGACGGACCCGTTGTCGATGGGTAGGGCATCGATTGTCTTTTCCATAGTGGCAGTCCATAGCAAGATGTTTCAAGCTTAGTTAGAACTCTTTGTTTGTGGTTTCTCGTGGTAACCATAACCCCTTAGGTTTAGCCTCGGACCTTTATCCGGGATGAATAGAGCTTTGTACAGTAAAGTAAATGTATTTCTTCTGGAGTCGGGCGACTCTTCTTCGAGAACGCTCTTTCTTCTGAGTATTTTCTGATGATCTGTTTGGGATCAAGTAGGCTTTCTCTAGTTAAGATCTTTTGAGGATCTAAATTCAATGGGCTGGATCGGCTATCTCCGATGCCTGTAAGTGGCTAAGTATAGGGTCCGATGGGTACCCACATATGCCAATTTCTTATGAATAATGGGGATCGGTGCCTCGCGAATGCTTGACTCGGCTGTTGGATAGACTGAGTACTTCAGCTTTACCTCAGCGTCTTTCAGATCGCGGTTGATTTCAACTGGCACTAGTCAATTCTCAAGCCAACAGGGCACTTCCTAGGGCTGAAAACGACTAAGTAGTGGACCTGTTTGCGGTCTGATTAAAGAAATTGGTGAATATTATCGATGACCGTCTTTGAACAGGGGTGGATTATGTCCACGAAGATCGCTGTGCGATCGCATTTCAATTTGATTAGCAGAAGTCAACTTCCGGGCCAACAGGGCACTTCCCAGGGCTGGAAATGACTAAATAGTGGACCTGTCTACGGTCTAATCAGGGAAATCGATGAATATTATCGATGATTGACCTGAAACAGGGGTGGATTATGTCCACGAAGATCGCTGTGCGATCGCGTTTTGATTTGCTTAGCAGAAGTCAATTTTCGGGCCAACAGGGCACTTCCTAGGGCTAGAATTGATTAAGTAGCGGACCTACCGACCGCTTGATTAGGGTATTTGAGGGTCCTGAGATCGGATAACCTTGTCGCGGTGCATTATTATGGTGTATCATGTCATCTAGAAGAAAAGTTTCCCTCTCGGGCTCAGTCCAATTCCGCCCGATTCTACTCGTTTTAGGCCGTTTTCGGCTCTTTGGAGGGATTTTCGGGGCTGCCAAATTGGCTAAGTGTTGGTTATTTTGGACCAAAACACTGATTTGGGCCATTTATCATTGACCATTGGAGAATCTGATCCGGTGGATGGATAGATCTCATCGAGACGCATCCAGGAGAGGCGGTTTCATCAAAATCCGATCTCGGACGAAGGCGGGTCGTGCGACGGAAGGTCCACCCCTCCCATCAGCGTCTAGGCGCATGGGGGAGTGTGTACAGGCACATGTGGCCATTTTACAAGTGCATGTGGTGTTACATCATCTGTCAAGCGGATGTGGTCATCATCCGGGCGCATGTGGCATCTCCCGGGCGCATGTGGCCCCGTTTTTCATGAAAAAGGGAGTTCGGGAGGCAATCCTGGCGCATGTGGTGGTGCACATGCGCTTGGACCTAAGGAGTGGGCGCATGTCCCTCCCAAACTTAGCGGATTTTGAAATTTTCTGGCCAGAAAAGCCGGCGCATGTGGGGGATAAGCCAGCGCATGTGCCCAGCACTTAGAAATTTTCAGGATTTTCTTCCAGAACTTGGGATTCCGGCGAGGAAATCCCTTTCCGGCAAGGGTTTCCGGCGAGGGAATCCACTCCAGCCAAGGCATCCGGCGAGGGGAGAGAAAGTAAGCGCATGTGGTGCTTACATCACTTTGAGGTCGGCGGGGGATGATCTCGTGCTGATGAATGAAATGACTTCACTATTTATAGGGGATAATCGGGTTCGGGTCCGCCCGTCGGGTATTTCCTGGCGCATGTGCCAGAAACAAAACCAAGCGCATGTGGCAGAAAGCAACCAAGCGCATGTGGAGGATCCAGGCGCATGTCCTTTATCGGCGCATTTCCCGGCGCCTTTCAGAAAAGTGTTTAATTCACTTCCTTTCACTGATAGAGTGCAAGCGCATGTGGTTGGAGGTCACGCGCATGTGGTTGGAGGCCAGGCGCATGTGCTTTGCCGGCGCTTTCCCACTACTTAGCCAGATTTTCAAGATTCCAGCACTTAGAAAATTTCAGCATTTCAGCTCCGACGAGGGACCTCCAAAGGACAGCTACCTTTTCTAGACATGCACTCACTGTCGCCAAGCCATTTTTAGGCTAGGATTGACCTCCTAAATGAATGGGGTGGGGTGTGAAAGTCCAGATGTTGCTGATTTTGGTACTTCCTACCTAATTTGGAGCCTCCGGGTCGGCTTGTCGTATAGGAATGTTGTTATGGGGAGCACGCGCTTGGAAATACGCATTGTAATGACTTCAAACTTGCTATTTAAGGATTTTGTGGTGTTCCAGATCATTTGGCGGTGAAACGCATGTCCAGTTTCACTCTAAAATGGTAGCTGTAGGCTTACGGACCCTTTTTGGTCAGCTCCAAACGGGGATGAAACACATTTCGAGGTGCGCAGGTAAAAATATGCACCGGATGACTTTAAAACTTGCAGGTTAAGGGTTTTAGGACATTTTGGATCATTTGGCGGTGAAGTGCATGTCCAGTTCCACTCTGAAATGGTAGCTGTAGGCTTACGGACCCTTTTGGTCAGCTCCGGGCAGGGACGAAACGCATTTCGAGGTGCGCGGGAAAAAATATGCACCGGATGACTTCGAAACTTGCAGGTTAAGGGTTTCAGGACATTTTGGATCATTTGGCGATGAAGCGCATGTCCAGTTCCACTCTGAAATGGTAGTTGTAGGCTTACGGACCCTTTTGGTCAGCTCCGGGCAGGGACAAAATGTATTTCGAGGTGCGCGGGCAAAAATATACACCGGATGACTTCGAAACTTGTAGGTTAAGGGTTTTAGGACATTTTGGATCATTTTGCGGTGAAGCGCATGTCCAGTTTCGCTCCAAAATGTTGTTTACGGATTTTGGTCGCTACCAAGCGATCAGGGTTGTGCAGGCATTTTCAGGGCTTTCCTGGCCTCAAAACTTATCCAAATTGTTGTCAATAGACCATGGGATGTTGTTTTACAATGGGTACAAATTTGAGCCCCAACAAGTGCCCCCCCGGTGTGCTGCGCTGGATGCTTACGTCATGCTAGTGCGGTGCATCGGTCCCCAGGCTCAAGTATAAATAGTTGACTCACTGAGTCATTCCACAATATTTCTAGTAAAAAAACTCAATTTTCCCAAGGTGAGAGAGCTCATCCTCGAGCTACAGGCACATGTGGTCCCCTTGTGGGCGCATGTGGCCTGCCATCCATTACTTTTTCCGGTAAAGTACTTCCTCCAGGCGCATGTCACATGCCCATGTTGAAGCGGGCACATGTCCCAAGCACATGTTGTTCTGGGCATGCGCCCAGGGCACTGCCCGGACTTGTGTCTTTTCAAAAAATTAGAGGTGGGGGCATGTGTCGCTGCCACATGCGCTTGAAGCTTGAACAGTTGCGTATGTATGATGCTGAAACAGTTGCGTATGTATGATGCTGAAACTGTTTCCTGACTCTGTCCAGTATCTACTTAGAAGCACATGGACTTGTCAAGGCTACTTTTGGGCTAAATGCATGGATGTATTGTGGGTTCAATCTATGATTTTCTGTGTGCATCGATCACATGTATGCATGCATGTATGATGGCAGTTGCTTTGTTATGAAATGCGTATGATGATCGATATGCTATGCTCTTAATTTTGTTGCTTTCATGCTCTTCATGCTGTGCTTGTGTTTGTGATATGATTTCGTTAGGCTATCTGCCCGTGTGTATCAAGTTGTTTTCTAATGTTGCTCTATTTACGCGTTGCAGTGAATTGCAGTAGCGACAATGGGATCGTCTGGTGAAACCTCTAGGTCGCATGCTTCTGGTCCGACGCCGATGAAGAGCGGTCGGAAAAGAACAGCTGAAGGTCCTTCTAACCCTCCTCCTCCAAGACGCAACTCTCGCTTCTTTCCTACGGTCGAACCCGAGATAAAAGATTTCACGGAGCGTATTAGGCAGCTTCCTCATGAAGTGCTGGTGCGCATCTTCGTCAACATGACAGCGCCTGAACCTCCAAAGCAGGGAACAGAACAAGAGTGGGTCTATTGGTATGCCCAGCTTACTAGTGTGGCGAGTGCCATCGAGGCGGGTCCTCAAGATATATCTGTTCAAAATGTAGAAGAGAATCTGACAGGTTAGAAAGGTAAGAAGAAAGGAGGACGAGGAAAACAACTGATCAAGGCGCTCAGTCAAGCAGAGCGATTGACACAGCTCCTCGACTTGAAATATGAGAGGATGAAGATTGGATGGGAGAGCAACAAGATCACTGCTGAGCGTGGCATCTGCATCACGAACCCCCTACAATGGCGAAGTCATCTTGCACCAGAAGTCTCTTATGAGGTGTAAACCTTTTCCGAGCATCGAGCCATCTGATGTTCGTAGACCTAACTAGTTCTATGGAGTGGAGAGATGGTCTTCAATTCCTGAGAGATTACTCACCGCCACCCTGGGAAGCAACGAGAAGCAACAAAAGGTTGGTGAGATTAAGGAAATGACTTTCCTCATGCCTACATGTGATCCGCATGCACCTTATCCAACTCATTTCTTTGAGACGGTACGTCAAAGATTCCTTCCTATGAGCACGTCCGCAATGTGGGAGACTTTGAGCTTCCCTACCCGAGGGCATTTGAATCGTCGTGACAGCTACATCCCCTGGGTGAAGGAGATTCTGATCCGGCACGAGGCTGTGCTGAGGGAGGTCGGGCTCTACTATGCCATCGAGGCGACTGCCGGCTTCTTTCTGCGAGATCCGACGATTCTCAAGGGCTTCTTAAATTACTGGAGTTTCGTTACCAACTCTTTCCATCTTCCTCAAGGAGAGATGAGCATAACCCTCTGGGATCTTAAGATGATGGCGGGCCTGCCCATACGCGGCGGGTATTATCACGAATATATCCCCTCTAATGAAGAATTGTCTGGCTTCAGGCACGAAGGTGATCGGAAGGCCTATCATTCCAAGGTGTGTTTGGAGTAGTTCAATGAATTGCAACAATTTGACTGCGTTACAAAGATACACTATGAAGATTGGTCAGTCTACTTCCGCCACGGCTTGAAGTAAGTCTTCCCGGGACGTATTCTTTCTTTCTTTCTTCTCATGATGTATGCTCTTTTCTCCTGCATAGCTTCTTATGTGAAATTTTCTCTCCTTTCTCTCTTTTAGGATCGACTACGGAAAATATAAAGTTGACGTTAAAAGAATAAGGGCTTTACGACAAAGGTTCGAATGCAAATTTTCTTGCCCGAACGTATTGTCTCCCACTTGCGAGCTAGCAGGCTTCCTCGCTTACTAGTTGTCCCCAGTGGCGCTTCCCAGCTCGAAGAGTGCTGATGGCGTCAGGGTTTCTTACTTCGTTATGGCAGGTGCCCTTGCCAGTGGTCAACATCTTGCTATAGCGCCACCTATACTCTGCAGCATATATAGAGCGTTCGGTTATGTTGCCAGTAATCCGGACAAACCTGCTGATGGAATGGACGCTGCCCATTGCCCGTGGCATTATTTCTGCGGCTCGTTAGGTGTTTATTTCCCGTGGGTGTATGGCATGAAGCCTCACGCCTACTTCTTTCCGGACCGAGCGCCTCTTATCAGGTTCATGAAGGCCAAGATGGTGCTTAAGACGCCAGAATGGGTGTCTTCAAGGATCTGCAATGAGAATGAAGTTGACTTCTACCATTTTCCTGCTTCCATTACTGATGAAGATATCGAAGTCATCGATGATGAGGATTCAGTTGACTCTTCTGATAGAGAATTCCTAATATCAATCCGGACCGCCTCTCTCCCGTTCCGCGAAGGCATGGAGTTCTGGCGCGAGCCTTATTATCCGAGCAGGTTCGCCAGACAGTTCGGCTACGATCAGGGCGTTCCGTCGACTCTTCCGAGCATGACGAGGATAGAACGAGCATATGGCACGGGTCCTGTCCATTGGGAGTGGATGTGGGACCAACTTTTGCTGACGCGAACTGGCGCGAGGTTCGTGTTGCCTGGAGGTAGTCGACATCCCGCGACTTCTTATGGTTGGATGAGATGGTGGGTGCATCAGTACGCGCGCATCCGAGATGCCAAACCTGTCAATTTCCCTCTCTATCTCTCTCCTCCAAGGTTGAATGACTTTCCTGAGGACGGTCTTGGTTATCTTTGTGAGCAGCGCGAGGCCGTCGGAGTTCCTGGTACCAGCTATCTGACTTCCTTGAACGTGCCGATCACTCGTAGGAAAGAAGATGGAGCGTTAGACAGATGGTATTGCTTCGGGGTCCCTATACGGAGACGTCAACAAGGGGTCCAATCTTCACGTCGTCCGGCAGAGACTGCTCCTCCATCTGTCGAAGAGTGTGAGCCTGCGGAAGGCATGGTAGGAGTTAGACCTTCTGATGATTTCGTTGACGACCTTCCACCGGGCCGCACGAGAGATCAGTTGAGAGTCAAGATAAGACTCACACCAAGAGTTCGCCAGTCAGCACCTGAGAAAAACTTAAGAAAGGCAGAAATGTTACATATCAAGAAGTGGGGGAGTTTGGATCCGTCATTGCAGATCACTACTCCAGAGATAGTGGTAGGTGCGACTGTTGCCGATAGCCGCGAAGAAGGTGAGCTTCGGTCTGGTGCTACAGAGGAGATTGCAGACGAAGAAGATATAATTATCGATAATCGAGACGGAGGTGAGTCCGAGCCTGCAGATGTCGAGGGGGACAATGCTGAAAATGGTTCTGAAGCCGATGATGGTCAGGGAGCGGCGTGCCTCGATGGTTCGGGGTCACAGCTTGAAGATGAACCTGTAGATTATTCTGGTGATGACTGGGGAGTGGACCATGCCAACGATCATAGCAACGATAATTCCCTCGTGAATTATTATGATAACGATGCCGGAGTCGAGGGTGTAGGTGATCTTGACGATGTTGTCATGGCAGCGATCGAAGCACAACTCTACGACAACGTCAGGGTCCAACCTTCTTTCAAGCCTTTGGTCTTCGTTTCTCAGGCTGTTGCGGCACCGACTACGAGGTTGTCGACGGATGTTCCTCCTTGTTTGCCCGTTCGTGCTGATAACGCCGAGGAATCCGTTCCTAGGCTTGAGATGTGTGAAGGGAACGTCGCTCTTTCTTCGGTCCTTCCATCAGGCTGTTCATCGCAAGTACACTGTCCTGTTGAGTTGGAGGTCGTGGATACGTCACGCTCTGTTGCGGTCGAAGTCAGACCCGACATTTCGCGAGCACAAGGTAAGAAATGCGATTGTGGTTCTGCTTTGTACTTTTCTTCTTCGATTCCTGCATAATCATACTAACCATATTTTGTTATTATTATTTTATTTCTACAGATCTTATTGAGTCAATACCTGCCTCTGCCACTTCCGTCGCATCGTCTCCGGTTGTGACTATTGAACTGCCGGGCGAAGCTTTGGAAACAGTTGTTGATTCCGGGACGTGCATTGCCGGACCTTCGGAGCTTGCTATTGATCTTCCTGCCATTCTTGGTATGACTCCTTCGCACTTTACATTAGATTATGACTTGTAGTTTCTGCTTTCATTTTTGCTAATGCACCATTTGTTCGTCTTGCATTCTTTCTTGCAGCTGCCGTCGATTCTGGCGTCGCCATTGCTATGATGCCGGACATTCCTGCATTTGAACATTTAGATTGTTTTGGTCAGAGCGTGCTGAAGGGCCTGCTGTCTAGCCTTGCGAAGGCGTTGGCCGATCCACAAGAATGGCATATGCTAGGCGCTGGCATGAAAGCGCTGGAAGCTTGTGTCGAAGTAGTTGGGTCTGATGCGCTCGTGGTTGTCAATCACATCTCTGCGTTCGAAAGCTCCCTCGCAAATGTAGCGGCCGCTAAGCGTGTCGAGCCCGATCCTGCTATCGAGGAGAAGTGTAGAATTGTATAGTCTTTGGGACCTGCAGTGGAACGTCACGCGCATTCTACGGCGAACGCACGAGAATCCCTACAAAATAATAAGATACAGTATGAAGGGTGCTTGGGCCGTATAGCTGAAATCGACGCTGAGATTGAGCGTCTGCAAGCGGAGAAGATCATCGTGAGCTTCGAAGCTGCCCATCTCGAGTCAGTAGTTACTCAGGGTCAGATAACGGTCACGCGACTCGAGAGTGAGGGCGAAGCAGCGCACAAGCAGTTGGAGGATTTGACTGCTGAACTTCAACATGTTCCTGATCCTGCGGAGGTGTTATCTGCAGCAAATTCAGCGATGGAAACTGCCAGGGTGGCCGTGATCAGGCTGATATCGGGATGTTTGGAGAAGCTTTGATCTTTCGCTCCCGACGCTCTCCTTCTTGACTTCAAATGTATAGAAATGATTGTAGGATCTTACCTTTAGAAAATTTTGTAGTTGGTGTAAGATATACTTACCTTTTGACCATTCATGTATACGACGTCGGAAAAGATGTCAATCAAACTTTTGTTAAATGAAATGACAATAGCAATTATTTTTCTATCGTGTTATGCTTGTGTGATGTGTGTTAGAGTGGTCTACAATAATAACAATAATAATCACAATTCTAATAAGTGATGAATGTAGAATGAAATGAAAAGAGTAATACTTCCCTTTGTCGTCGATTTCGGGAGTGTCCAGGGTTTCTGAACTCGGGATATGCTCGTGTTGGAGATGAATGGTCCTTCTTGGTTATTTCTCCATAGCAAGGGAAAGGAAGACCTGCAAGAATACGGAGTAACTGATTAGCTTTTGTAACTACAGGCTTGTCTACTGTATTCTACTCCATTTCATTCTCCATTTTTATCCTTACTTATTACATTCCCTCTTTTGGGGAGTTTACATTTCTCATACTTATGTAAAGGAAAGTAACAGGTGGACTGTTAGGGGTAATATTTCTTCAGGAACCGGCCATTAATTGCAAAATCGGCTCCCCCACCGTCGAAGTTCACTAAACGGTAGGCCCCGTTGGAGAAAACTTCTTCTATGATGCATATCGGGTCCCACTTAGGGTCGACCTTGCTCTTTGTAGTGTGCGCGGCTGTCGATCGCTTCATTACGAGCACCAAGTCACCCTTCTTAAAGGATCTACCCCTGACTCGCTTGTCATACGCTGTTGAGATATGCTTCTGCTACATCTCTAGCCGTTGTTGTGCCGCGAGCCTCTTCTCGTCCAAGGCATCGAGCTCGACCATCCTGAGCTCAGCATTACGGTCATCTGTCAAGGAGTTCCGAAGTGCTACTCGCAGGGACTTGACCTGAACTTCCATAGGGATGATGGCCTCCGTGCCATATACTAGTGAATAGGAGGTACCCCGCGTTGCTGTGCGGTGCGTAGTATGATATGCCCAAAGTGCTTCGGGCAACCATTTGTCCCAATCTTTCTTATTCTCTGCCACCGTTTTCTTCAGAATCTTCACGATGGTTTTGTTGAATGCCTCAGCAAGCCCGTTTGCAGGAGGATAATAGGGTGTTGAGTAGCAATGCTTGATTTTGAACTTGGCACACAGCTTGTCGATCACGACATTTCGGAAGGGCGTGCCATTATCCATGACGATCCGATCGGGAATACCATGTCTATAGATGATGGTGTTCCGGATAAAACCCTCCACTTGTTTAGCTTTCACGTTCTTCAGGGCCACAGCCTCAGCCCACTTAGAGAAATAATCTGTTGCCGCCAGTATGTACTGGTGCCCTTGAGAGGAAGAGGGGCTAATGGGGCCTATCACATCCATACCCCAGGCCGCAAAAGGCCAAGACATCACTGACTGATGCAGCTCTTCTGGAGGTATATGTATGATGTCAGCATGTATCTGACACTGATGGCCTTTTCTGACGTAGTCCATCGCATCTTTCACCATGGTGGGCCAATAATAGCCCATGTGCCGCACTTGATGATGTAGGTTCTGTCCGCCTTGATGGGCACCACATTCTCCTCCGTGCGCCTCTCTCAGCGTATCATGAACTTCTTCTCGGGCCAAGCATCTTGACAGCGTTCCATCGCTGGAGCGTAGATACAGTGCCTCTTTTAAGAGGACGAACGAGCTGGCACGCCTTCTAACTTGAGTGCGCATTTGCGGATCCTCGGGTAAGAACCCATACCTCAAGTAATCAGAGAATGGCCTTCTCCAATCTTCCTCTTCTGTGACCTTAAAGCAATGTACAGGGCTTGCGCTCGTGACATTCTCGGCCGCTGTGAGGGATGGTAATATTCTCCTTTCTTCTATGGTGACTTGAAGTGGGCTGCCCCCTGGGTGCGCGAGAGCCGCGGCCAGGTTAGCCAATGCGTCTGCTTGAGAATTTTCAGCTCTTGGGACATGCGACACTGTACTGTCCCGAAAATGATCAAATAGGGCTCGGGCCTGATGGCATAGAGATGACAGCTCCGGCTTGCGGACTTCATATTCCGTCATAAGCTGTCCCACAACTAACCGAGAATCACCGTATACCGGTAGTGATCGGATTCGCATGTCTCGTGCCAACTGTAACCCAATGATGAGGGCCTGATACTCTGCCTCGTTGTTTGTGCACGACAGCATTATTGTGAATGAGTAGGGCAACAAGTCGCCTTGAGGACTGATGAAGATCACATCGGCCCCTGATCCTGCAGCTCTGGAGGCTCCGTCAAAATACATCTGCCACTGCTTCGTGCCTCTTACCATCATGGCTTGGTCGTCAGGCAGATCACATTCCATTTTCATGTTATCCGGTATTGGGTGAGCTGCTAGAAAATCGGCTATCGCCTGCCCTTAAACAACTCGAGACGGCAGATACGTGTGTCGAACTCGGATAGCAGTAGGGCCCATTTGCCTAAACGCCCGGGCAACATAGGTCGATTCATCAGGAACTTGATAGGATCTGCTCTGGAGATCAATGTAATCTGATATGACAGACAGTAATGCCTCAACTTCTTCACAGCGAATATCAAGGCCAGGCATATCTTCTCAATCGGTGAGTAATTAAACTCAGCGCCGACGAGCGTGCGGCTCAAATAGTACAGAGCATTCTCTTTCCCTTCTTCATTCTTTTGGGCTAGCAGTGCCCCCAGTGAGTTCTCTCCCACTGCTATATACAGTATCAGAGGCTTTCCCTCGATTGGCGCTACGAGAACTGGAGCTTTCCCGAGTAACTCTCTGAGGGAATCAAAGGCTTTCTGGCACGCTTCGTCCCATTTGAAGTGGACGTCTTTCTTGTTCAGCCGAGAGAAAGGCTGGCAGCGACCTGACAGGTTCAAGATGAACCGCCGCAAATAATCGACTCTCCCTTGGAAGCTCTTCAGCTCTTTCAAATTCTTCGGAGGAGGCATTTCTCGGATCGCCTTGATCTTCGCGAGGTCAATCTCGATTCCCCGATGCCTGATCACAAAGCCAAGGAATTTTTCGGAGGACACCCCAAAGGCGCACTTCAACTGGTTCATGCGAACGCTCTTCTTCCTCAACCTCTGAAATACTAGCTTTAAATGTTCGCGATGCTGTTGATGTCCGTCGGACCTCACTACCAGGTCATCGACATAGCATTCCACATGCTTGTGCATCATGTCTTGGAAGATCACCTGCATTGCTCTCTGATACGTGGCGCCTGCATTTTTTAGCCCAAACGGCATCACCCGGTAACAGAATATCCCGAGAGATGTGCGGAAGGCAGTGGACTCTTCGTCTTTTGGAGCCATTCGGATCTGATTATACCCTGAGTAGCCGTCCATAAAGGACATCGTCGTATATGCTGACGTGCTATCGATCAGGAGCTCTGGGATGGGTAGAGGAAAGTCATCTTTGGGACAAGCCTCATTCAGGTTGCGAAAATCAACGCACACCCGGATCTGGCCACTCTTCTTCTTTACAGGTACTATGTTCGAGATCCATTTGGGATACTGAACTTCCCTGATAAACCCGGCCTGAAGCAGCTTCTTCACCTCTTCCTCTATCTTCGGGACGATGTCAGGATGGAAGCGTCTCTGTGGCTGTTTGACCGACCTCTTCTCCTTCGCGATATTCAACCTGTGCATTGCGATTGCCGGGTTCAGTCCTGGCATTTCATAATAGGTCCATGCGAACACGTCTATGTTCTCTTTCAGGAGTTGAATGTAGCTCTCCCTCTCTTCTTCGGGAATATTCTTGCTGATATAAGTATTCCTCGGCTCTTCGGTGGTCCCCAGATTGACTTCTTGTAGCTCATCTATCGTGGGCTGACCCCCATCTTCGATCTGCTCCGGTGCGGCACTCGGCTGTTTGACTTCATTCGGTCCAGCGGGCCTCACCTCTTCCACGGGACTAATTGTCACCATGTTAATATGCCTGATCTCACATCCTGCCCCTAGGGCTTCTTTTCCTCTGCTTACCTTCGTCTTTACTTCGAAGGGTGCTAGCATGCCTTTCCGAGTTGGCGGTTCTGAACAGATGAACCCCATGTTCCTCATAATGTTTCTACTAGCCTTGCTATATCTTTCTTCTTCAATGGGCGGTGTCTCTACCGGTGTTCTCATCGCGTTTTCTTCAATCTGCAATGGGTTGCAGAGTCCAGCCTGAAACCTTATCTCATGCCTGGCTCCCATTGTCGGCGGCACGCAGAACTGGCTTGGAGCTTTAGGGAAGGGACGAATCCTCTCAACCTTTGGCACTGGCATATTGAAGCTGGACTGCAACACGCTCATTTGTTGGCTTGTCATCTGTTTCAACACTGACTGCCCTTCCTTCCGGAGGTGCTTCGGTATCAAATAAAACTTCTTCCTTTGCAATGGATTTCCTCTGTGAGCCCTTGTCGCTTCAGCGACCACTCACGGAGCTTCGTCCGCTTGTCTTGGATTCTTACCCTGGGGTTCTGCCTCCTGTGCCACCTTTGTCGGTTCGTTGGCTTTTCTGGCGGTCTCGGCCTCCTCGCTCTCCTGATAGTATTGTGCATCTGCTAAGAAAGATTCAGTGACGGAGTATGGCCTCGGGTCTGCCGCCACTCTATACTGGACGCCATCTCTATTGTACTTGAAGCATTGGTGGTATGTCGAGGGAATAATGCCGTATTGATGAAGCCACGGTCGTCCCAACAAGATATTGTATGTCGTCATCGCATCAATCACCTGACAGGTGACTTTGGTGCTCAATTCTTCTATTTGCAGCATGACAGTAATGGACCCTAGGACACGCTGACCGTCCTGATTGAACCCTTGGATAACCATGACGCTTGGGCGAAGTGCTGTCTGTCTGAAACCCAACTGCTGCAATGTCTTCAGAGACATAATATTCACAGCAGATCCATCGTCCAGCATGCATCTTCGGCCCTCTATGTCTCGGATGAGACCTGTCACCATCAACGGGCGGTTGTGGTCTGTCAAGCTAATCGTTCTATCTTCTTCAGAGAATGTGATCATGGACGATCGATCGATCTGCATGACCTGTTCTGTGGGTCGATCCCCAGTCCCCGTTATCTTCATTCCTTCCATTTCTGACTCAATCTCTGCTATCATGACCTCACGGGCTTCTTGATCGAGAAATGCGTTGAGCAACATTTCCCGATATTTCTTCGAAAGGCACAGGGCATCGTAGATGCTGAGTCGGGCCGGAACCTTCTTCAGATGAGACACCACATCATACATCACCGGTGTTAATGTCAGATTTTGTAACGAGATCCTTCGGCTTTTCTCCTTCGCTCCAGGAGAGATTTCTATCACCAGACCTGAAATAAGACAGCGAATAAGGGTGGCTGGGGACCAGCCGTTAGCCCTCCGACGCTTAAGTTAGGCCACAGAAGAGAAGACAAGCAAAACGGGACCCAGCTTGAATGATTAGTACGTACCTTTCTCTTAATGGAGTCACCCCTTTATATAGATCTGAAGCAACCCAATTTGTTACGTGAGATGTCGAAATCCCGTTGATATCGCATACGATACTGAGAATCCGCTGATTTCGTGGGATAAGATCCTATCTTTTTAGTCAGATCCAAGCCAATGATATCTTCCAACAATCACGCCCCTAGATGGCAATCCCTTAAAATCCGGATGGATCCGGCCAGAAGCCATAGTTAGAGTCATGGCCTCCGAAAAGGAAGGAGACGCCCGCAGCTGGGAGTCATGACCTCCGAAAAGGAAGGAGACGCCCGCAATAAAGCTGCTCGCAGGTTAAAATGTGGTCGCGAGTCCACGTACATACTTTGGGTATAATATCTTTCAACGACTTGTGAGAAGGTCTACTCGCGAATCTATTTTTCCGTATTTTGACTATCCATGACTCCTGACCAGATGATCTCGAGAGTCGAATGGGCGTCCCGCTCTTGTCCAATATTCGACTCTCGATCAGATGATCTCGAGAGTCGAATGGGCGTTCCGCACTTGTCCAATATTCGACTCTCGATCAGATGATCTCGAGAGTCGAATGGGCGTTCCGCACTTGTCCAATATTCGACTCTCGATCAGATGATCTCGAGAGTCGAATGGACATTTCCACGTGAAATCTTATCTCCACCATTTTGCCTATAACAGATGCCCCCCAAGTCCTTACCGTCTAAGGATTCTTAAGGAAAGGACTTAGCTCACTTTCACACGAAACCGCTCGCTACCTTCATCGAGAATGACACCCCTCATGATGGGCTGAAATTAATGAGCGCCAGCTTTTCGCAGCCTTTTCGCTGATGGGAAATGAAGGGGCGCTCGCCACGTGCTTGAGGAGTTAATGGGCGTGCCTGCTCGAGCGCTGTGTCCAACGAGGGACTGCCACGTGCCATCAGATACGGCGGAATGATTGCCTATAAATATACGGAGTCCGCCATTTCTTTGAGTTTCTACAGAATTTTTTCGAAAGAAACCTGCAACCTTTCCTTTCCATTCTTCTTCCGGTGCTCAATCTCTCTTTCTTGGTATTACTTCCTTTTTCTTCTTTTTTATTTTCATCTCCCCATGGCTGGGAACTCTGACGAGACCACTGTCCCCCTTGGCGATGCCACTCCGGAGTCTTCTGCCTCCAGCAGTGCAAGGGTTTCGGCGGGGAGATACACAGCAGCCGGGTATCCTTCCGTTTTATCGGAGGACCGGCTGGCTGAGCTCCGGGAGAGATACCAAATCCCTGCCTCTGTAACTCTCCGCTTGCCCGGAGGTGGAGAAACACCCGACTCCCCCCCCAGGATGCGTAGCATTTTACGAGTACCAGCTCATCTTGGGGGTACGCCTTCCCCTCCATCCCTTTGTTCGCGATGTATTACGATGTTACAAGATTGCCCCTGGGCAACTTATTGTGAACGGGTGGAGGGTGGTGTTGGGCTCCTTTGCCCTTTGGGCTCAGGCTGGCAACGGGGAACTCACAGCGGAGGAGTTCCTCCGTATGTTCCGCCTGAAGAAAGCTCCATCCAGCGAAGGCTGGTATTATTTATGCTACTGGCACCGGGATAACTTCGTGTTGGGTAAGCCCTCCTCGAACTATCCCGGCTGGAGGAAGCGGTGGTTCTATGCTTCCGGGAGCTGGGAGTCTGCCTCCTCCAGGGGTCCGGGAGTGACCCGGTTTTTCTGTGAAGGTAGACAATCCCGTATTGTGCAGTTTCCTTAAAATAAATTTTTAGGGTTTTGTTTTGACCATGATTTGTGCTCGCAGGTATCCCAGTTTTGCGGAAACCGAATTTGAAGGGCGGGATCAACGAGAAGATCGTCCGAGTATACAAGGTGCCTGTCGGAGATAGGCATATCGAGGCTTGCTTATCGCCTCAGCGACTTGCAGCAGCAGGCCTCATATCCAGAAGAGAAGTCGAAATGACGAAGGCTGGAGAGAAGAGAGGCCTACTGCCCCGTCTAAAGGGCACAGGTTCCAAAAGGCAGAAGAGGACCCCTGCCGAACCATCTCAACCTTCCATCCGCGCGGGCAGCGATCAGCCTGCCCTTCCCGCGAGTGTGGCGGGGGCCCCAGCTGAGCCTACTGTCCCCTCACTGGTGGTCGCACCTGGGCCACCAGTGATCAACATTGCAGACAATTCCCCAGATGGGGTGGGGTCCAGCTGCCCCCCAGCTGAAGAGGCTCGAGAGCAGGTAGAGCCTCAAGGGTCAACTCCTGCTCGGGAACTGGTCCCAGCTACCGAGCAGGGACCTGCTCGAGAGTCCATGCCTCCGCCCCGCGAGCAGACCGGTTTGGTCGTTGCCCAACCGTCTGGGAGCGGGACGTACTCGATTCCACGCCACCTCCACCCTGTGTGCAAGTTCTTGTTCGAGAACGTTCCACCTCACGCCTTCGGCTCTCTTCCCGAGCCAAGCCCTGAGAACCTTATCCTTGAAGCGGGGATGAGGATGGTTCAGGTGAGACTGTCAAAATCTGTTTCGACCTGTTGATACATTTCCAGAAATCTTATACTTTTCATCTCTGTGCAGGGTTTAGATCTGATTCTGCGAACGAGGCGTGATATCGTTGCCGCCCGTCGCACGATAGAGGAGGCCGAGGGGAAGAGGACTGCCTTGGAAAAGGCAGTTCAAGGAAGAGATCAACTGCTCAAGGCTCGTGAGGCAGTGATCTCGAAGAGAGATGAGGAGAAAAAGATCCTCATTGAGAAGATCCAAGTCCTGACCGACAGGTATCAGGCCTTGGACTCAGACTACGCGAAGCTCACGGGTCTGAAGGAGAAGGCAGAGAGAGAGAGGGAGATCTTCCGGCAGGACAAGATCTCATTAGAGGAGCAATTCGCGGGAGCCAGGTCGCAGCTCAAGGAGGCCTACGACAACTTGACTAGGGAGCGCACCGCTCTTGCGCAGCTTAAGGATGACTCGATCCACTGGGACGAGGAGAGAGTCGCCCTTGTAAAAATGCTCTCGGAGGAAGGTACTCGGGCAGTTTCCGAGTTCCGGACTTCGCAGCTGTATGACGATGAACGATATGAGTCATACGATGCTGGTCGAGACTTTGCACTGAGAGTAGTGCAACGAATGATCCCATCCTTCGATATGGGGGAATTCGGTCGAGTCGCGACCATCATCGCTGCAGAAGAGCAAGCTGCTGCCGAGAACGAGGTGACCGAAGCCACGCAGGCTGGAGGGGCTCCTGAAATGGGCCCTGAAGTCGAGAGCGTGGCTCCTCCTAGCGATTGATTTCCTTTTATTTTCTTCTCTTGTATCTGCGATCATGTATATGTAATCATATGATTATCAATGAAAAGATATTTTTGGAAGTATTGCTGTTTCGTTGCTGTTCTCCTTTCATCTTTCATTTTTGGCTTGTTAATCTTGAATGGATTCGTCAGAGATGTGACCCTTTAATTTGAGCATGAACTAAGCTGCTCGCGATTAGGATGTGACCCCTTAATTCGAGTATGAATTAAACTGCTCGCGATCAGGATGTGACCCCGTTCAATGCCTTAATTTGGGCACGAGCTGTGGTGCTCGCATTTTGGAGTGCGATTCCTCCTCACCAATCGCGAGTAACTAACTCATAAAAAAAAAATGAATTAGACTCAATCCGGGGGTCGTGAGACCATGTCCGCGTTGAGATAGACTGATCTATCGATTGAGGTTTTGATTCTACCAAGGGCAGAAGGTTGGTCAAGAGATGGTATCCATTCTCTTCGGGGCTGTTCAGGTCCATGAGAATGGAGAAGCGACCAACTAGTAATGATTTCAGCCCTACCAAGGGTAGGCAATTGGCCAAGAGGATGTGTAAGCACTCTTCAGGGCTATTCGAGTCCATGAGAATGGAGAAGCGACCAAAAGATATTTCACTTTATTCATAAAATGTAATGATAAAACTACATCGACTCTAGGGGTAGTATCTTAGCAAATGCTCTACGTGCCAAGGGCGACGTACAGGCTTCCCTTGCATGTCTTCAAGATAATAAGTACCGGGTCGCACAACCCTAATAACCCGATATGGGCCTTCCCAATTCGGATCCAACGAACGAACAGGAACTCCAAGATTTCGCCTTAGAACCAAATCTCCGAACTGGAAGGATCTAGGTCGAACCTTTGCATTTCGATAACGAGCAATACGTTGTTGATATGCTGCCACTCGTACTTGGGAAGCATTTCTTCGCTCTTCCAAGAGATCGAGATGAAGTCGGATATTTTCCTGATTGCTCGCGGGATCATACTGTTCGATCCGATATGAGGGGACTTGAATTTCCACCGGTACCACTGCGTCAACACCAAATGCTAAGGAGAAAGGAGTTTCACCTGTTGATGTACAAGCCGTGGTTCTATAGGCCCATAATACCTCTGGCAGAAGTTCTGGCCACACCCCTTTACATTCACCTAGCTTGGTCTTTAAATGGTGCTTTATTATTTTATTTACTGCCTCGACCTGCCCATTCGCCTGAGGATGATATGGAGAAGTGCGGAGATTACGTATTTTCCATTTGTCGCAAAATTCATCAAAGGCTGCGTTGTCGAACTGCGTTCCGTTATCGGTAATTATAGTATGAGGAAGCCCGAAACGACATGATATTTCTCCATATAAACTTAGTAGTCTGTTTTTCAGTAATCTTGGCTAACGGTTCTGCCTCGGCCCATTTGGTGAAATAATCAACCGCCACGATCGCGGATGATTACCACATGCCCCCTGGTGTATCTCATCTAGAACACGATGTGCTTCTTCTGGATGAAGACACCTTAGATATGGCAAGGAGAAGCTTTTTCGCAATAATATTCCATCTTGTAAGGTGTACCTGGCAGCTCGAAGCCGAATTTGTCTCGCAGCTTTTTTGTCTTCTGGAAGGTATCCATCTCTGAGGTAAAGGATGATAGGATCCATCCAGCATGGAGACGATTGTGCCGATATTACTTGCTCGGGAGTCACTTGGTCGATACTCGAGTGTTGACGGTGCTCGATGGGGATCGAATGTGATAGTTCTGATTCTGGTGCAGAAGCGAGTTTTGCCAAGGAATCGGCCAGTTGATTCTGCTCGCGAGGGATATGGAATATTTTGTAAGTCTTCAGTTTGGCGAGCAGGATGAGAACACGAGACTTGTATAAGGCCATTCTTTCTTCTTTGGTTTCGAATTCGCCAAGAACTTGGTTGACAATGAGCTGGGAATCGCTATGAATTATCAAATTCTGGACTGCGAGGACAACGGCTAGCTCGAGGCCGACAATAAGGGCCTCATATTCTGCTTCATTATTAGAGACGCGTGATTCAAAACGCAGAGCGTATTGAAAATGCGACCCGTCTGGAGCCACTAAAATCAGGCCCGCTCCACTACCGCTGGCCCGTGACGACCCGTCTACAAAGAGTGACCAAGAAGGTTGTTCGCTGGTCATACCACTGTCTTCAGAATATGTAAATTCGGCGATGAAGTCAGCCACGGCCTGGCCTTTGACTGCGGTCCTAGGACAGAATGAAATATCATGCTCGCTGATCTCGACCGCCCATTTAGTTAAACGCCCGGAAGCCTCAGGCTTTTGAAGGACTTGACGTAGTGGATGATTTGTTGGTACTAAAATGGCATGGGCTTGAAAGTACGGTCGCAATTTTCGAACTGCCGTGATTAAGGCTAGGGCCAATTTCTCCAAATCAGAATACCTAGTTTTCTGCATCAACCATTGCTCGACTGACATAATAAACGGGCCTTTGTACCCCGGAATCTTCTCTTATTAAAGCGGCACTAACGGCCGTAGAAGACACAGATAAATAAAGAATGAGTTGCTCATGCACCATAGGCTTAGATAAAATGGGGGGAGCACTCATATATTGCTTCAGTTGTTGAAAAGCTTCTTCACATTGAGGTGTCCACCTCCAATCAGACTTGGCCGTTGCACGGAGGAGTTTGAAAAAGGGCAGGCACTTGTCGGATGCTCGCGAGATGAACCTGTTCAATGATGCGATGCGACCAGCTAGACGCTGAACGTCCTTCAGAGTCACTGGGGATTTCATCTCTATCAACGCTTTAATCTTTTCTGGATTCGCCTCAATTCCGCGTTGGCCAACCATGAATCCAAGAAATTTTCCTGCAGATACTCCAAATGCACATTTTTCTGGATTTAATTTCATCTGATACTTCCTCATCAGATCAAAGGCTTCTCGAAGATCTGGAATGTGGTCATCTTCATTGATGCTTTTCACAAGCATATCGTCAACATAAACTTCCATGTTCCTACCGATTTGAGCAGCGAATATTTTGTTGACAAGACGCTGATAAGTGGCTCCTGCATTTTTAAGTCCAAACGGCATTACCTGGTAGCAATATAATCCTCGATCTGTGATGAAGGCAGTATGCTGGCTATCAGGTGGATGCATCATAATCTGGTTGTAACCAGAATAAGCATCCATAAAGCTGAGGAGAGCATGTCCAGCTGTCGAGTCGACCAACTGGTCGATCCGCGGTGTCGGAAAGCTATCTTTGGGGCACGCTTTGTTCAAATCTGAATAGTCGACACACATCCTCCATTTGCCATTAGCTTTCCGTACGAGAACTACGTTCGCGACCCACTCTGGGTAGTCAACTTCCTTTATGAAATTAGCCGCGAGTAGCTTTTCGACTTCAGTTTTGATTGCCATTTGTCTTTCTGCAGTAAAGGCACGTCGACGCTGATGTACGGGTTTATGCTTCGGGTCAATGTTGAGACGATGTGCGATGACATCAGGATCGATGCCTGGCATATCTTTATGAGACCAAGCAAACACATCCTTGTATTCGGTGAGGAAACTGATCAAATTTTCACGATGGACAGTGGTCAAGGAGGACCCGATGCACACGATCTTAGATGGATCGTCTTCGGTCAGGTGGATCGCCACTGTTTCCTCCCCTGGAGTTCCCGACTTCAGAGCATTTTCTCTCGGATCCAACGAGGTGGTCGAGGGAACACCAGGCGATCCTTGAGTTATTTCTAGGACGGGCGTCGTTTGAGCCTTCTTCCGATCTTGGAGGGCTATCTGGTAACAGGACCGTGCCTCCTGCTGACTTCCTCGTACGACCCCGATGCCATTTGGGGTTGGAAATTTAACACACAGATATGAAGGGTGCAAGGCCGCTCCAACCTTAGTCAAAGACGGCCGTCCCAAAATGGCGTTATATGCTGATTTTCGATCTACGACGAGGAAGTTTATGAAGACGGTGGTCTTCGCCGGACTCTCTCCAAAAGTAACTGGGAGATCGATGCTTCCTTCGGGTGTTACTACCTCTCCTCCAAAGCCGACAAGAGGGGTCGACACTGGTTTGAGGAGGCTTCTAGAAAGTGCCATTTTGTTGAAAGCCTCCAGGTACAGAATGTCGGCTGAACTACCTGTATCCACCATAATCCGATGAGTCAGATAATTTGATACCTTCAATGTAACTACGATAGAATCTTCATGAGGGAAGTGGATTCCCGCTGCATCTTCGAGGGCGAAAGAAATTGGAGGATGGCTCGCTTTTGATGAGATGGACGTCTGTTCCAGCCAATAAATTTGCTGGGGTTCTTTGGACGCCTTTCGAGCGTATGCCTTTCTTGAAGCTTGAGAGTCACCCCCACAAGCTGGTCCTCCGACGATAGTGCGAATTTCTCCAGTGGGCTCAGCGTCCTCTTGATCGGTTTGATGATGAGATGGTTCCTTCTGGCGAGATGAGGTCTTCGCCCTTTCTGGTGACCGATTTTTACGAGCAACATAATCTTGGAGATGACCTTTTCGAATAAGGGCTTCGATATGATCTCGTAGAGAGATACAGTCCTGGGTCCTATGCCCGTGATCTTTGTGAAAGTAACAGAACTTGCTCTTATCCCTCTTCTCGGGATCGGATTTGATCTTTGCGGGCCACTTCACATATGGCTTGTGTTTAATCTCCATTAGAACCTTTTCAGGGGACCGATCAAGAGGAGTGTAATTATGATATTTACCAGAGTAAGGCTTCCTGGGAGAACGATCGCGCTGATCACGACGGTATTTCTTATCTGTAGAAGTTCCCTCTGGCTTGCGTTTCTTACTTTGTACTCCATAGCGTGTCAATGCGACTTCTTCCGCATTGATATATTTCTGAGCTTTGGCTTGGAATTCCGCCATAGTTTTCGGCGGGCTTTTATCTAAGGCGAACCTGAATTTCTCGCTTGTTATTCCAGCGATGAGGGCTGTGAGACCCTTTTCTTCAGTGTAACTCTCGGTTTGAACGGCTTCAGCAGTGAACCGTACTGTGAACTCTTTTATTGTCTCCCCATGTTGCTGTTTCAGATTCATCAGATGGGAGGCCGGCTTCTTAATGCGAATACTTCCCATGAATTGAGAAAGAAATATTTCTGATAATTGAGGAAAGGAACTGATGGAACGAGGCTTTAACCCCCGAAACCACGTACGAGCCGCTTCTTTCAATGTAAGGGGAAAAGCCCTACACATGATTTCTGAACCATGTCCCTCCAATTCCATGAGGGACCTGTATGTTTCCAAATGTTCCAGAGGATCGCCAATGCCTGTATACGGAGCGATAACAGGCGCTCGATACTTTCTGGGCAACGGAGCTTCCATGACCTCGCTAGTGAAGGGAGATTCAGATTGATGTATCGCCGCCGTAACGGGAGATGGCCGATTTGCCTGGTATCTCTGTTCCATGACATCAAAACGATCTTGGATTCTCTTGAGATCACCTTCCCACGGTAGGGTATAGCTAGATGTTTCGGCGATGGAGCCTTGCGGTTGAGGTTGTCGAGACGAACTAGAATGTATAGAATGTGGAGACGGCACAGGGAGATGGCCGCCAAGTGGCGGGACCTGTGGTTCATCCATAGAATGCCTGGAAGCAACTGGTATAGGTGGCGGTGGTAACCCTTCGGAGGGTTGTCTTTGCGGTTCAGGGAAGTGCTGATCAAGTCGATTTGACAATGCTTGAACTCCGGCGTTTAGAGTTAGGAGAGTGTTCCCGAGAAATCGTAGGACATCATCCTGATTTCCAGAAGCCTCCAATAATGGATTTGTTGATGGCATGTTCGGGGCTCCTTGAGGGATATCTGCCGGAACAGGTGGGAGGGCAGGTGCGGATTCCGTCTCACCGGGCGGAGGTGGTGCCTGCCTTGAAGTTGAAGGATGAACAGTCTTTTTAGGAGACATCACCGAAGGATTTTGATCGATGGTTAACACGATTGATTTTGATGATCAAGTCGTTCCCACAGACGGCGCCAAACTGTTAATGTCAGATTTTGTAACGAGATCCTTCGGCTTTTCTCCTTCGCTCCAGGAGAGATTTCTATCACCAGACCTGAAATAAGACAGCGAATAAGGGTGGCTGGGGACCAGCCGTTAGCCCTCCGACGCTTAAGTTAGGCCACAGAAGAGAAGACAAGCAAAACGGGACCCAGCTTGAATGATTAGTACGTACCTTTCTCTTAATGGAGTCACCCCTTTATATAGATCTGAAGCAACCCAATTTGTTACGTGAGATGTCGAAATCCCGTTGATATCGCATACGATACTGAGAATCCGCTGATTTCGTGGGATAAGATCCTATCTTTTTAGTCAGATCCAAGCCAATGATATCTTCCAACAATCACGCCCCTAGATGGCAATCCCTTAAAATCCGGATGGATCCGGCCAGAAGCCATAGTTAGAGTCATGGCCTCCGAAAAGGAAGGAGACGCCCGCAGCTGGGAGTCATGACCTCCGAAAAGGAAGGAGACGCCCGCAATAAAGCTGCTCGCAGGTTAAAATGTGGTCGCGAGTCCACGTACATACTTTGGGTATAATATCTTTCAACGACTTGTGAGAAGGTCTACTCGCGAATCTATTTTTCCGTATTTTGACTATCCATGACTCCTGACCAGATGATCTCGAGAGTCGAATGGGCGTCCCGCTCTTGTCCAATATTCGACTCTCGATCAGATGATCTCGAGAGTCGAATGGGCGTTCCGCACTTGTCCAATATTCGACTCTCGATCAGATGATCTCGAGAGTCGAATGGGCGTTCCGCACTTGTCCAATATTCGACTCTCGATCAGATGATCTCGAGAGTCGAATGGACATTTCCACGTGAAATCTTATCTCCACCATTTTGCCTATAACAACCGGTGCCTTATCTCGAGCGTGATCTCGTTGGTCAGCTGTTGGCTCATTGACTGCTTCTACCGATTCTTTTTCTCGAGGTGTCCCTGATGGCTCACCTATGACCGCATCGTCCTTCTAGGGTCTGGTCGCCTCGGAAATTCTCTCTGTACGACCTTCTTTCCGGACTGCAGAGCCACTACATTGACTTCTCCTTTCTCTAGGACTTGGTCCTTGTCACTGGCCCCTGATTGAGCGACCACTAAGACTATGGCGCACTGAACGGGCTGTGCACGCGGCTGTTCTTGTCCAACATTTCTTCTTCTCATTTTGTTCTTCATCTTCCTCTCTTTCTCCAAGAGTCTTCTCTTGTTCTCTAGCCTCTTCTTGCTGCTCACAAGTGTCCATGGCTCTTCCTGTTCTGGGAATGGATTCACCGTTGGAATTTGAACTGGCACAGGGAGGGCAGACACCACTGTCACAGTGTTCCGGCTCACCTCTTCTGCCTTCATATTGATGGTGCCATCGTTGATCATCCGTTGAATCTTGCCTTTTAGGACAAAGCAGTCTTCAGTCTTGTGGGTGGTCACACGATGATACCTGCAGTAGCTGGGATGATCGACCATCTTCGCTTCCTCCGGGCGTGTGCATTCTGGCAGTCTTATTAACCTCTCTTCGACCAGCTGTTCCATGATCGGAACCAGATCTTCCATGTCGAAGGTATAAGGTCCGTTTGCTAGATTACGCTCTTCTATCGTGAGATGTCGCGGCCTCTGAAAACTCTTGCCTTTGTCTTGAGTCGTGGTTACTGGCCTGGCCTCAATTCTACGTTCGGCGTTTGGGCGTTTCCTGTCATTTGAACCCTTTCCTTTATCAACATAGTTAGAGGTTATCATCCTTCCGGCTTCTCTCCTGGGCTTCTCTGCCTTGAACTGCGCTCTGGACGCGGCTCCTTCCACCGGGTGGGCTTTCGTAGCGAGGTCTCGAAACGTCGAGAAGTTGTGTCCAGATAAGCCAAATGAGATCATCGCATCCATGGCCTGCATGCACATCTTGACCTGCTCAGATTCGCTGGGCAGTTCCCGGCACTATGCTGCTATAGTCCCCCACCTGTCGATGAACTTCTCGACCGACTCTCCCTGCCTTTGACGAACCAAGGCTAAATCTGTCAGTGAGACTTCTCTCTCGGTAGAGAAGAATTTGGAGATGAACAAGTCCTGCATCTGCTCCCAGGACTTGACTGACCCTGCGGGCAGTGACATGTACCACTGGAATGCCTTGCTCGTGAGCGTTTAGCCAAACAATCTGAGATAGTACTGGGGAATTTTCGACAGGTTTCCCATCATTGTCATGAATTGAGCCATGTGTTCCTCTGGCGATCCTCTGCCATCGAATCTAGGGAAGTCCGGACGCTTGAAATTGTTGGGAAATGGGAGATCGTGGACCTCGGGTAAGTAAGACACCCGGTATACATATTTCCCTCTCTTCTCCTTTTCTCTTTCCTGACGCATCAGGTCCGCAACTGTCTGGGACAGTTCTTTTCTCGTGGCTTGAGACGGCAGTGGCGGTACACGTCCGAACACAACGTTTCTTGGGCGAGCTTGTGGTTCGGCGGTAGCTGGTTCTCCTGCTGCCCCCTAGCATTCCTCCACAGACTGTCGAGTAGGTACGTGTGGACCCTCGCCGATTTTCCCGCGCTCCCACACGACGTCGTTCTCCCTTTCCTTTCGGAAGAAGAAGAAGAAGAGGTGCGTGAGTGCGAAATCGCCGTTTGTGCCACTGGCTTGCCTCGTTCTCGAGGGCTTTGTTTGGTTGTCGTGTTAAGCTGGATATGTTTAAGTGAGTTCAGAGTCGCCACTAGCCAGTTACTTCGAATCTACAGTCGGCTAGACCCTGTAGAAACGTTAGAGAAGAGAATCCGAAGATTCCTTCCTCTAAAATGACTCCTGTTGATCTGCGGCCAGAGATTCAAGGTAAGGGAATCACGGTTACAGGGTGGGAAGAGGTTAAGCACCCCACACACTGCCCGTACCGAAGTACGGTCTCTACTTCACAGAATCGATCGAATACTTGAAAGTCTAATTTAATCCTCGTATATTCTCATGAATGACATGATGCATGAATGCCGGTCTGAACAGTAAGAGTTTTTGATGGGCAGGTTCCAACAACGGGCAAGCCCAGAGCGTACGCTCGAACTGACAGGTGCTTAATGTAAGACGTATGCAGTGTGCTTAAGTAATCAAGGTGCTTTTAGTGAAGCATGAATGCAGGTCTGAACAGTAAGAGTTTCTGATGGGCAGGTTCCAACAACGGGCAAGCCCAGAGCATACGCTCGAACTGACAGGTGCTTAATATAAAGACATATGCATGTGTGTTTGAGTAATCAAGGTGCTTGTAGTGAAGCAGGGGGTTGGAAGAAAAGTAAATGTTGCACTTATGCTAGATGCAAATGAGATGATGCTGGAAAAGAGTAGCTGGGTGGACGGAGGTGTCGCAAGGGTTGGCTTCGAGTGGCTGGATCAAGACTTGGGTGGCTTGGGAGGCTTGGACCAGTGGTCAGGCTGGGCTGGACCAGGGCTGGGCTCTCCTCACTCGGGCTCTCCTTGGTGAAGGAATGGGCTAAAGGATGAAGGAGGGTGACTCAGACGGACGGGCTCTCTCTAGCTGAGTGGTGTTCGAATAGATTCTGAAATGAGAAGGGGAGGGGGGTATTTATAGCAGCAGAGAGTGGCAGCTCTCGTAATTTTGTCCGGGCGGCCTGCCATGGGCCGCCCGTACGGCCGCTCCTCGGTTTCCAGCGAGTACGGCCGCTCCCTCGGGGCTGCTGTTGGACTCGCTGGTCGACTCGGTGAGTTGACTCAGCGGGTCGACTCGGTGGTTTGACTCGACGGGTTGACTCGACGGGTTGACTCGGTGTTTTGACTCGACGGGTTGACTCGACGGGTTGACTCAGCGGGTTAACTCAGCGAGTTGACTCAGTGAGTTTGACTTTTTTTTTGGGTCTTTTTGACTGGACTTTTTTATGGGGGGTTTTTCAGGGTGGTGTTTAGGACTGGGTTGACTGGGTTCAGGCTTGAACTGGGCTATGGAATGGGGTTTACAAGGGTGAGTTTGGCTGAGTTTGGACTTGGGATTTAGGGGTATGGTCCTCCGTTCAACCAGCTATCTCTATCAACAGTGTAGCCGAAGGTGGGGTGTCTACAGATGCCCCTCTTTGGCAGAGGTTGCATGCAACCGAATGCCAAAGCGAGTGGACACCCCACTTCTGACCCGGTCATTCATAGATCATGTTCTGAAATCTTTGCTTGTCTTTGCATCTGTGCCAGTTGATCGTTTGGAGATCGCTCACTCGCACATACCGCGAGAGTTTGGAAAAAACGTTGCGATTGTCCCTGCAGTTTGCTGCAACCTGGGTACCCAATCGCAACCCTTCCATTCCTGATCAGTACTAACATCGGAAAGGTACAGTAGAGCCTCTGCGTCGACAGTCTTACGAGGTTACTGACCCTGTGATTGATTGTATGTTTGATGTTTTCCCAGATCACTCCAGGAGTACTTGTTTCGCTTGACTGTCAAAGTGGTTAGACGCCCTGCGTCCGATAGTCTTACGGGATTCTACTACGCCGACTTGGACTCAGTCAAGGTACTTCAGGCATCCACGCCTAGGTATGTGCAGGTGGGCTTTTTCCACCCGATCTGCTGGTTTCAATGCTTGGTTTGTAATTCATTCTTTCCTTGATTGTGGTCTGGAGTCTTTGTTGTCCTTTGTATCTGAGTCAGTTGATTGTCTGGAAATTGATAACTCGCACATACCGCGAGAGTTTGGAGAAAACGTTGCGATTGTCCCTGCAGTTTGCTGCAACCTGGGTACCCAATCGCAACCCTTCCATTCCCGACCGGTACTAACATCGGGAAGGTACAGCAGAGCCTCTGCGTCGACAGTCTTACGAGGATGCTGACCCTGAGACTGATTGTGTGATGTTTGATGTTTTCCCAGATCACTCCAGGAGTACTTGTTTCGCTTGACTGTCAAAGTGGTTAGACGCCCTGCGTCCGATAGTCTTACGGGATTCTACTACGCCGACTTAGACTCAGTCAAGGTACTTCAGGCATCCACGCCTAGGTATGTGCGGGTGAACTCTTTCCACCCAATCTGCTGATTTTGATACTTGGGTTACAATTCATCTTTTCCACCTGTTCAAATGGTTTCTGTGACCGAGCCTTTTGGCTTTCATCTTTTTGTATCTTGGCATGGGGTACGACCGCACTGACACTGGAGTTCAGTTCGACCGTACTTTGAGTGCATTGGATCCGATGGTCTCCGGGGAAGCCACGAGACATCGGATCTTATTTGATTTTTGCGTTGGCTCCTACCCAGAGATATGGAAGATCTCCTGGTTTTTTGGAGGCAGAACGCTCTACTGGGAAAATATTTTTGGATTTTTGAAAAGGCACCCACTCTGGGGAGTGATACTCCGTGGGGTTTTTATTTGCAAATGAAAATATTTTTTGTCTTTTTGAAATGGGAATCTGGTTTGCACTCGCCTCCACTAGGGATGCCAGTGGGGCTTTTGGTTAACCGACTTTTATTTTGAAAGCAGGTAAACATGATGATGGATGCAATGGATGCTGATGCATGGAGATGCATGATGAATGCATGGCTTGGTTCATTCTCTTTTCGTTTGATGATTTTGCTTTTGCTGGAGATGCAGAGAATTTTGAGCTTATTGCTTGCAGGGTTGTACTCCCTTGGGGATTTTTCTTTTTGATACGGAGGTTTGGACAGCGGGTTGGTCAAGATCCCGACCCGTGGTCGATCAGGTCCATCGTCCTAAGATGCTGTTTCTTTGCTAATGAGAATGTACGAGGATATTATTCGACTTCAAGATGTTCTTCTGGGCATACATGTGATTGAGATGGTGTTTGGTTGCCCGTTTTGGTCAAGATTCCAATTTGTGGGCGATTGGATCCGTCATCCCATACTGTGAAGTGAGCGGAGTTCAAGACTCCTGAATTGTAGTGCTGGGGATGCTAATTTTTGTGATTTTTTGTAAATATGTGGTCCGAATCTTTACCTGAGTGATCAGGATAGAGATTGGTTATTGAAAACACAGGAAATATTTTTGTGATTTTGAAAGTTTTGGCTGCAAGCAAAGGAAATATTTTTGTGTTTTTCGAAGTATTTTCTTTGAAAGTGAGAGAAATATTTTTGCGATTTTTTTTTTGACAATATTTTGATTGAAAGCAAGGGAAATATTTTTGTGATTTTTGCAGATATTTGATTTGAAAGCGATGGAAATATTTTTTGTGATTTTTGAAGAGGTGATTTTGCAATGTTTTTGTATTTTGTGATTTTTCTGAAATGCAGGGAAAAGATGTGGAATTTCCATCCACTTCCAGCTTCTACTGCTGGTAAGGCACCCGATCCATTTTACGTCAGCGAGCAAGACGGGTCTCACACAATTAAGTGCCGTAGTTTTACATCTTCGGATGAGGGGATTTTGAGGGTTTTCAGTCAACACACCCACAAAGTTGCCTGTTCCTCATGTGCAATGCACATAGACCACGTATCGTCCGACGGACTCCTTCGGCCACAAAATGAGCCACATCCTCACATTTCCCTTAGTCAATCCAGTTTGGGGTCTTACGTTGCTCACAATTCCGTGAGGGTGAGCTCCACCTCCCAACAGCCTTAATCCCCTTCATGAGTTCTAGGAACAGGGAACATCCGTCAGCTTCAACAGCGACTTCCAAATCAAGGTTGTCTATCACGGTGCGTTCAACACGAACAGGATTGCGGAGTTCTGCCTGCCACAACCCTTACCTGTTTAAGAGATTCCAGACACCCGTACGGTCAAGTGTCAGCCATGCCTGGAACAGGTTAGGAAAGATAGCCCCCGAGAAGTTAATCCCAGTGTAGTTTAAGGTCTTCGGACCGCTGGGGATAAATTGGTGCGTTTGAAACTAGTGGTGAAATTTATTTTTTTGTTTTATATTGTATCTATATGTATATTTTTTTTGTTTTGAAAAGGTTCCAGATTTCAACTCGGGTGATCAAGATTGATACTGGTTTTTATGGAAAGCTTTAAAATATTTTTGGTATTTTTGAAATGATCCGGGTTATCGAACCATGATCCCAACGGTCGAGGCCGATGCCGGTTTTTAGTTGAAAGCGAGAAAGGTCCCCCGAGAAATTAATCCCAGTGTAGTTTAAGGTCTTCGGACCATGAAACTGTACAAAAAAGAGGCAAACATTTTTTTTTATTTTTGGAAAAATGTCCGGTGTCAGCGGATGGACAATCCAGACTGATGCCGGTTTTTATTGAAAATCTCTCGGGATGTCGATCCCGACGTAGTTTAAGGTCTTCGGACCAAAAACTTTAAAAGCGGGGCTGGTAATATATTTTTATGATTTTTTAAAAATGTCCGGAGTCATTGATCTTGATGTGAGCAAACAAGACCGACGCCGGCTTTTATTGAAAATCTCTCGGGATGTTGATCCCGACGTAGTTTAAGGTCTTCGGACCCAAAACATGTACAAATAAGTGTTGGAAATGCATAAATATATTTTTTGTGGTTTTCGAAAGTACCCGGTGTCGTCGGACCTTGATTCGAGCAATCAAGACCAATACCGGCTTTTATTGAAAATCTCTCGGGATGTGAATCCCGACGTAGTTTAAGGTCTTCGGACCCAAAACTTTAAAAGAGGAAAGACATTTTTTTTGTTTTCTTTTTTGAAAAATATTCTGGGTCATCGATTCTGATTTTGATGGTCGAGATCGATACCCATTTTTATTAAAAATCCCTCGGGATCTTGATCCCGACGTAGTTTAAGGTCTTCGGACCAAAACTATATACAAAAGAGCAGCAATCCAGGTTGGAGACTACGGGAATTCTCTTTGGAATGGTTCGGATCATCAGGTCATAGCTTTGGATGGTTGAGATCATTGTTTGACCGAGTCAAATTTTCCTTTCTTTTTCTTAGAAATTCCATGGAACTTTTCCACATCATCAACCCAATTTCTCACCCATTTCTCATAAGATGAGATTTTGGTGAGATTTCTTCCTTTTTCTCATCCTTCTCTTCCATCACTTCATTCTTACATGAAGGTACAAGATTCACTTGCAACCACCCTTCCCAAGGAGGAGTTCTTCCCAAGGAGAGGAGGTGAGAAGTCACCTCACTTAGGTGGAGGCTAGGACGGCCTCCCATGGGCCGCCCGACCGGTCTGTGCCTCCTGGTCTCTTCAGGGGGCTGGGTAAAAGGGTGCCCTCCCCTTTTCTATATAACATGGGGCACCCTCCCCCCCTCAAACGTGCAATCTCTCTCTTCTCTCTCTCATACTCTCTCTTTTTCAAGTTTTCTCTCTCTTCTTTGGTGGCCTTTTGCTTCTCTCAAGTGGTGGGCCTTAGAGAAGTCTTGGGACAGCAAGGTGGTCCTTCTTTGGTGGGTGGTAAAGGTATGGACCACTTCCTTTCTCTTTCTTGTCCTTTTCCATCTTCATTGTCTCTTCTCATGGTCCTTTTTCTTTTTTCCATGTAGCTATCCAAAGAGGTGGGAAGGTGGGCCCAAGTATTCTTGACCTTTTTCTAGATCTCAAGTCTCTTCCAAAGGTGATGCATGGAGAAGGACATTGCAAGCTCTCCACTTCATCATTTTTTCCTTTTTCACACTCCCTCCATGTGCATGTAAAGAGTAATTTTGCCATGTCATCAAGTGTGCATGGAAAAATACTCTATCTTTTTCATGGGAGTTGGGCCTCTTCTCATGTGTATCAAATGGGCTCAAAGTGAAGTCATGGCCCTTGGTGTATTTGATGGGCCCAATGCTTCATTTTGGGCTCCCTCATGCTTTCTTACCCTTGTCATTTTTCCTTAATGCTCTTCCTTTCTTTTTCATCTTTTTTTTTTCAAGGTTTGGGCCCATGGGCATGGTAGGGCCCATCTCAAGTTTTGGGCTCATGGGGCTCATTTTTAGGTGACCCCATCTTTTTTCATATATGTATGGACCAAGATGACTAGCCCATTCTTCATTTTGGATCTCAAGTGGGCTAGTTTTCCTAGTTGGGCCTTTATGGACAAGTGGCCCAACTCTTCCATATGATGTACCTCCTTGTACAAAGTGTAGTGGGCTCCTTGAAGTTTTTCATGTGGATGGGCTTTTGGGCCTTCATTGAAACTTGGGCACTTCTTTGAACCATGTGTGCCCCACTACACTTTGTTCATGTGGGATTTTTCTTTTCATGCTTTTTCTTTTGATGGATGGAGGACTTGAGTTACTTGACCATCTACAAGTCCCATGAGTGAGTTGTTCCCACAGTCTCACTAGTTTCAAATGGTTTTCCTTGTGGTAAGAATGTGGTTCTCAAGAGTTTCCCTCTAATGCTATCAACCTCAAATGGATGATCTTCAAGTGAGCTATCCATACAACCATAGCTCCTTGATTCTTTCTTTGGGGACTTGGTGGGTCATCCACCATCATTCTCAAGTATGAGTGGTTTTTCTTTCCATTTGTGGGAAAGAATGATACCCATAGGTTGCCCATTTTTGTCTCATGCCTTGGGACATTTTGGATTTTGATATTCAAGTGGGCTATGTGTAACATTCTTATCCATTTTCATGATGGTTGGGTGACTCATTAAGCCATGCTCTTTTGTGCTCAAATGGTCTTCCTTTTTGGTGGACAAGTTGGTGCACATAAGTTGCCCAAACTTGCCTTTTCATGGGCATTTTCAACTTTGATTCTTCATGTGGGCTATGTGCATCAACTTTCTACCCTTAGCTTCTCTGATTCATATGTTTGTGTGTAGACCTCCTTGTTGTATTCTCATGGTCAAAACTTTCATCAAGATGAGGCACATAAGGTTGCCCATGGTTAACCCATGAATGGGTCCTCATGTTCTTCAAGTGGGCTATGTGCTCTCTCCAATCCATTGAGATGAGGCATTTGGGTTGCTCTTAGGGGCCCGTTTCCTTTCTATTCCCCACTTGTCCATGCATATGTGTAAAAAGATGAAGACATCCTAAGTGAGAATCATGACCTTGGCATAAAAGTGAGTCAATCCTTGGCCACATGTGGACTTTGAAGAGGGACTTCTCATGTGAAGTAGGACTCTCATCCTTAGTTGATCTCATGGCACTTGAGTGCATTTGTTGTCCAAAATGTGTCCTTGGATGATGGACTTTTCTTACCTAAGGCATACCATGCCACCTTCTTTAAGGTGGGCCTTACTTTTTCCAATGGGCCCAACACATATCCTAAGTGACACATGGAGTTGGACTTTAGACTTTGCATTGGAATGTGAGTCCAATCCCATGGGTTTCTTAGATGATAATTTGGATTTTAACGGGTAAAGGATAGGGACTTACCTTGCCAAGCTTGTAGGATTCCATGGCGGATGGTACCAGGGGCCACCAAGTGGTTGACGAGGATGATCCTGCTTTCATTGTCCGCCGAGGGGACCACATGTGTTCCCTAGCTATGGAGCATCAACCTCTTCCTGCTATCAAGGGTCGAGGTACCAGGGATCGCTGGGACAATTGGATGAAAGAGCCACAGCCCTTGCTTGAGCGAGTACTAGATGGTACTCCTTTTGCTGGCCTCCTCACCCTACGCTTCCATAATAACGACGTCAACCGCATGATGCTTGTGGCCCTTTGTGAGAGGTGGCGGGATGAGACCCACACCTTCCAGCTCCCTTGTGGAGAATGGGGAATAACCCCTTTGGACATTTACATGCAGATAGGCTTCCCGTTTCATGGGGCAATTGTCCCTCAAGTGAGCTCTCTAGCTCCCCTCTCTTCCACTGATTGGCTACGGCTTGTCGGTGACGTCCCTCCTGAGGGTGAATTCCAAGGCCATCAAGTGAAGATGCGATGGTTTTACAACAATTTCGCTTCCGTCATCCCCACCACCGAACGAGAGGCCCTCCACAAGGCGCGAGCCATGATCACTTATGCTTTTGGATCCTTTCTTTTTTGCCATGCGAATGAGAGAGTTGATCCTAAATTTCTTCGTTTAGTCGAGGACCTTCATCACCCCTATAACTGGAATGGGGCCATCTTGACCCGTCTCTTTCAAAGTCTGGACAAGACCTGTCGGCATAGCCGGTCCTTCACAGGCTTCTGGCCTGTCGTTGAGGTACCTCTTCTTTCATCCTCCTTGGAGCCATTTGCCTCCTTTCTCTCTCTGATCATTAAATGTACTTTCATCCAGACCTGCTTTTATGACCATTTTCACCACATGTACGAGGATGCGAGATGACATTGAACCTTCTCAGTATCGCCACATGTACTGGCATCAACAGAATCGTCAGCGGAACTCCCGGGTTCCCGGGGACAATTGGCGTGCTGATATAGACGGGCTGACCGTTGAGGACAAGTATCTTGCTTGTCTTTGTCCTTGTGCTGTACTTGTAACTGATCGTGGTAACCTCTTCTGCTGCAGTTTGCCCGGATGCCGTACGCTAGTTTCCCTCTCTACTACACACCCCAGCGCGTGGAGGCATATGATGCTTCATGTCTCCGTATTATGCTTTCTGACGCTGAGTCCTTCCAATGGTACTTGGGAGAGAGATTGCTTCGGCAAGTCACTGGGGTGGCTCGAGTCCCCTGTTCTGCACCTCCTCCAGCTGCTCGGATGCCAGCTGATGAGAGAGTTGAGGCTCTGGTGGGCCAGCCTGGCTTCCGTTTCACGATCCCGGATCGTGATTATGATGAGTGGTATCTGCTATTTGGCCAGGGGCCTTTGTTTCCTTCGCTTTATGTTCCAGGTGGCCGTCGCAGGTATGCTGGAGGTTCAGTGACTGCTCCTTTGATGGATCTTTATCGTCGGGAGCGGGACGCGAGGAGGGGCGATGATGATTATGTTGGTGACTTGTAGTTGTCTCTGCTTTACATGGCCTTGTACTTTTGTTTTTGTCCCCTTTTGTATCAAGCTCTTTTGGATGAATATATATAGTCTTTGTTTTGTCTCAAATTTCTTGATGATATCTGGATGCTTTGACTTATGACTTGTTTCCTGATGATTTGTGATTCTTCAACTACATGGACAATGACCTGAACGGTTCAGATTGCTTGTTTAGGCCCTGCAGGCCAACTTGATGATTGGATCTTGGATTCTGGCCCTCCTTTTGATGATTGGACTTTCGATCTTGATACTTCATGACTTGTGTAAGCTTTCCAATGGTTTGGATCTTGACGATTTTGGCCCTTGAATGGTTCAGATTGACGGATTTGGCCCTGTGGGCCCACTTGAGGCCTTGGCTTTACTTTGGGGCAACTCTTCTGATGACTGGTGAGGCTAAGAAGGCTGCTCATGGTGTGGAACGGTTCAGATCGCTTGACTTGGCTTTGTGGGCCCACTTGATGATTAGATCTTGGATTCTGGCCCTTCTTTTGATGATCAGCCTTTTGATCTTGTTGTTTCATGGCTCATGTAGGTTCTTCAATGGTTTGGATCATGATGATCTAGTCTTTAAATGGCTTGGATTGCTTGTGGACCTCACTTGATCACCTTTCCTTCTCTTTGGCTTGATCAGCCCTATTCCGGTCACATTGCTTCGTGATTGGGCCAGTGGGGCACCTTTTGTGTGATCTTGATCATCTTCAGTTGAAATTTGGAGTGGACCGGAGCCTTGGGCGGCCCACGGAGCGCCATCTGCTGATGTGGACTGTCAGCCTCACCTACCAAGAATCCTGGAGCCAATCCCGCGGAGAGAGGGAATCTGTGTCCGTACGGGCGGCCCAGAGCAGGCCGCCCAAGGCTTGCCTCTTGAGCGGCCTGGGCTGGCCCTGGTTCGGACATTCTTCACTGTCCACTGTCTTTGTCCCCTCATTCCGTGCACGTCCGGGTTCGATTGCAGCCATGAATATTCTTTTTGTCTCTTCTTTCCTCATCATCTTGTCTTCATCTTGGTTTGTCCTTTCTTGGGCAATGGATGGTGGGGATTTATGGGCTGTGGGGGCTGTCCAAGATGGGTCCCACACTTCAGATCTTCAACTGAGCTTTGATAATGGGGAGATGCCTTTAATGGATGGGGTAGATGGGGCATTAAGAGGGGGCATTGATGAAGACTTAAGCTTGGTGGTTGGTGGAGCTTTGAATGGGTCCATTAATGGTGGGATGGCTGGATTTTCAGATTTGAATGGGACCTTCATCATGGGAGGAATGGATGGTATAGATGGGATGATGGGATGGGACATAGGTGAGGCTATGCATCCCTTGAGTGTGGGCCCCATGGATGATGTGATGGACGGTGATGATGGGACTATGAGGGACATAGATGGGCTGATCTCATGTCTGGATGGTATGGATGGCTCAGATGGTACCTTTGACGGTTTGGATGCTCTGGATGAGGGTCGAGATGTGCGGCACACTTGTTTGGGTGGTCTTAATGTGATCATTGATGATGTTCCCTTGATGATGGACGGTGTGGATGCCTCGATGATCCCTTTGATCGGCCAGGATGATGACTGGATACATGATTTTCTGTTGGAGGGGGCCGCAGGTCTAGATCTGACCATTGATTCTTTGATCGGGGTTGCCGGGACCCCTTTGGATGGTTCAGATGTATTCTTTGACGGTCAGATTGGTCAGGATGCCACGATGTGCGGTGTGATCTTCACTGATGGCTCTTTTGGTTGGGAGCATTGTCCTTCTTTTGGTCATCGGCCCTTTGCGCACTCTGTTCATGAGGTGGGCGAGTCTTCTCATGCGGCTGAGATTATGACAGTTTCAGACAGCGATGCGGCTATATCAGACATAGCTGTTACTGAGGGCAGGTCAGGGGCTGTCGAGTCTGCAGAGGTTCCAGCTTTTCCTTCTCCTTCGCCCGTTGACCTTCCGATCCTTGATGAGTTGTCCTCGATTTTTGGGCCTTTTGTGCTGGAGGGGATACCGGTGAGGACTTGTCAGCTGCTTCCTCGTTCTTCTTGCTTGCCACGACTGCTTGCTTGGCTTGACAGCTTGTCAGTTTATGAGATTCGAGATTTGGAGTCTTATGGCTTTGGCAGTCTGATTCATCTGGCCAGAGTTGATATTGATTGGAGGATGCTCGGAGCTGCCTTGATTGACTGGGTCCCTTCGTTGAACTTGTTTGCTTTCAACGATATGGAGATGGGGCCTTCTTTGGAGGAGCTTGCACGCTTGACAGGCTTACCCTTGGATTATACTCAGTACTTCTCGCCGAAGACATCGCCGAAGACTGCTACACCACAGAACTGGTTTGGGATCCCCTATCTTGTTCGGCCTGCAGTTGGTGGCCAGGATGCTGTAGTGTTCTCTTTGGACTTGCTGTATGATCTTTTTTCGGGTCCTCAGAGTACGGCCGGTTCTAACTTTGCTCGGAATGCACTGATGTTCTGTTTGATTGCTGAGGTGCTGTTCTCGGGATGGCGCAGGTCCCAGACTCCTTTACTTTTTGAGGTGATGAGCCGAGCTGTCCGTCGGCAGGGGATCATTTCTCTCATCTTGGCCGAGCTATTCGATGGGCTGACTGACTGCGCCCTGGGTCGCACTCGTGTTCTTCGCGGCTGCTGTGCCTTCCTGCAGGTATTCTTTCTACACCTTTCTTCTTGCTTTGTTGGGGATTGCTTTGCTTTAGCTGAACTTCTTTTCCTTTTTGTGATCAGGTCTGGCTATGGGAGCGTCTTTCTCTGACCGTTCCTGTACCTCTTCCTGGCATTCCTAGCTCTGACATTATGCGTTATATCATCGAGTTCCTTCCTCATACAACCAGGATGAGCGAGCCCCTGTATCGCAGGATGTTCGCTGAACTTCGTGACTGGAACGTTCGTTGGGAGTCATCTTGGCTTTCACTTCCTCCAGTGCTTTGCGATGCACACCGTCATCCTTTGATGTTGGTAGGCTTTCGATCTTACTTCTCTTATCATCCCATCCGATTCCTGCGGCAGTTTGGATACGAGCAGGATGTTCCTCTTTTTGCTTTCACGGGTATCGGGCGTCGAGTACTTCCCTCTAGATCCTCTGACTTCAGGACCCGGATTGATTGTTCTTGGACGAGCTACTTGACAGCTGATTTGTTGGGATTTGAGCTACGGACTTTTTCGATGGCGACCGCCCCATATCAGTATTGGGTTGCTGAGCAGTCTTTGTATCGACGTATCCCTTGTTGGCACCAGACTGCTGATGAGGATGAGCAGGATATTCTTGGAGATGCTGGCTCTTCATCTGGTTCATATGAACCTTTTGAGGAGCGCCCGTTTATCGATCCTGGCTTCCTTTTGGCCACTCATGGCCATTTGTTGTCTGAGATCTCCGCACTTCGGTATCATTGTGAGATGATGTCGAGGAGATTGACTGCCGATCGGAGGTTGTCTGATGAGGAGATAGCGATCCCTACCCTTGAGCGCGATGAGGTGCATTACCTGCGTATGGAGGTGAGCAGGTTGAGAGCGAGACTATTTTTTTATGAGTCAGAGGACTCACCTGATGTGGCCGAGGAGGAGGGTAGAGATTGATTGTGTTGGCCACCTGCACATTCTTTTTTGCATATATGATTGATGATGATGAAAGATTTTTTGTATTTTTTGAAAAGGATGGTATGATATGTGTAAAAGAAATATGATGCATCTAATTAAAAAAGAGAAAACTGTTTGAAAATCTACTGTGCCATGAGTTGTCTTGTGAGTGTTTCTGGACTTTGTGTCGGGATATAGGAATCAGAACTAGGGCTCGGTCAATGATTTGACCGATGTCTCGAGATTTGACTTGCTTGATCCTTTGGTTCCCTAGAGATGTAGGCAATGGAAACTCTTGCTTCCTGAGATTGTCAGAGTTTGTAGAGCTCTTCGTTCCTGACTGCGCTTCTTCTTGTTCTTGCACTTTCACTGCTTGAACCGATCTGGATTGTCTGATTTCTTGGTACCTGCACTTTTATTTTTTCTTTTTTTTTTTTCATTTGAGCCATTTTTGCCTGCAGTGCTCTTTCGAGTTTTCACCACAGCCGGCTTTTTCCCGTCATTTTTGCCCGTGGCGCCCTTTCGGGTTTTCACCACGTCCCGGGTATTTGGTCTTGCCTGCCCCTTGGCAGCTATGCTGTTTTTACCCTTGGCGCCCTTTCAGGTTTTCACCAAGTCCGCTGTATGCCCACTGTTTTTACTCGGAGCGCCCTTTCGGGTTTTCACTCTGCCCTCTTTGTTTAGGCACACATTTTCTTTTTCTTTTTCTTTTTTTCTTTTTCTTTTCTTGCATCTTTGGATAACTGCGGCGGCTAGAGGTCGGGAATCCGTCGTTGCCGGCCGATGGCAGTCTTTCAGCCCTTATCCTAAGTTACGATGATAGAGCTGTCGGTCTTTGCTAAAGACCCCTCTGAGATGGATGGATGACTGTGTTTTTTCTTGGACTGATTTTTTTTTTCTCTTGGGTGCCTTGTTTTGGCTTCCCTTTTTCTTTCTCTTTTTTTTCTCTTTTTTTTTTCTTTTATATTCTTTTTCTCTTTTTTTTTTGTATTTTTCCTCCTTTTTTTTGTATTTTCCTCTTTTCGAATCCCTTTATTTGAAACACTTGTTGGTGGACGGAATGATTTCTCAGAGATCTTAGCTTTGACCTCCTGACTTCAGCTCTATTAAGGTAACTCTTGATAAGGTTGGAATGACTTACCCGTGAAAGATTTTCACGTTGTCGGCGTTGGTTGGCTCGGGAAGATCCACCCCTCTCATGCTGGTGAGTCTGAGGGCGCCTCCGGGAAGTACTTCTCTGATGATTAGCGGCCCGTCCCACGAGGGTTTGAACTTTCCTCTGGGATCCGAAAGGTACGACGGTAGAATCTTCTTCATGACCATGTCGCCTACCTTGAAGCTTCTTTTTCGGACTCTCTTGTTGTAAGCCCGAGCGATCCTTTTCTGATAGCACTGGGAATGACTTAGTGCACGCATGCGCTTTTCATCTGCTAGCTGCAACTGATCGAATCTGGCCCGTTGCCATTCTCCTTCTTCAATTCCGCTTTCGAGTAACACTCGTAGTGATGGTATTTCCACCTCGACTGGTAGGACTGCTTTCATTCCGTAAGTAAGCTCGAAAGGAGTAACGCCCGTAGCAGACCGTACAGACGTTCGATAGGCCCAAAGTGCATATGGGAGCATATCTAACCAATCTCGATAGGTCACGACCATCTTCTCGAGTATCCTGACGATTGTCTTGTTTGCGGCTTCTACCCCACCATTCATCTGGGGACGGTAGGGGCTTGATCGATGACGTTGGATCTTGAACTTGCTGAGGAAGTCATCCATCTTCTTATTGACGAACGGGGTCCCATTATCTGTGATGATGTCATTAGGGATTCCATATCGGCATATGATGTTGTTCTTCATGAATTTGATCACTTGAGATGCTGCAATCGTGGTGTAGGAGGCTGCCTCTACCCACTTGGTGAAGTAGTCGACTGCCACAAGTATGTACTCGTGACCATTTGATGCTTTGGGACTGATCTTACCGATGATGTCGAGTCCCCACATGGAGAAGGGCCAGGGGGTGGTCAGGTTGTATAACTCTGATGATGGGGCATGGATTTGATTCGCATGCTCCTGACACTTGAAGCATTTTCTGACGTGCTGGCAACAGTCTGTCTCCATGGTGAGCCAATAGTAGCCGAGTCGTAGAATCTTCTTTGCCATCATGTGCCCATTCATGTGAGGGCCACAGATTCCTTCGTGTATTTCTTTCATGATCTTTGCAGCTTCTGTTTCATTGACGCATCGGAGGAGGATGTGATTATAGGATCGCTTGTAGAGAACTTCGCCACTGATGGTGAACTGGCCGGCCAAACGCTGAATGGTTCGGCGATCTGTTGCTGTTGCTGACTCTGGATACTCCTGGGTTTCGAGATATTGCTTGATGTCGGCATACCAGGGTTTGTCAGGGACAGCTTCGGCTTCTTCTATTTGCAGGCAAAAAGCAGGTTCTTCTTGAATTTCGACTGTGAGCTCCCATTCTGAAGCTCCTTTTGGTATCTCGAGCATTGATGCAAGTGTGGCGAGAGCATCTGCAAACTGGTTCTTGGCTCTGGGCATGTATGAGAAGGTGATTTCCTTGAATTCTTCGATCAGATTGTCAAGATACACATGATATGGTATCAGCTTCTCGTCCTTGGTTTTCCATTCGCCATTGGTCTGATTGATGATAAGCTGTGAGTCTCCAAACACTCGTAGCTTCTTGACGCCCAAGATTATGGCTTCCCTTAAGCCAGCGATGCATGCTTCATACTCTGCCATGTTGTTGGTGCACTCGAATGTGATGCGCCTCGAGATAGGAATAGGGACATCATCTGGAGAGTAAAGGATTGCTCCAATACCACTCCCTTTAGAATTTGCTGCGCCGTCGAAGAATAACGTCCATTCATCTTTTTTCTTCTTTTCTTCCTCTTCAACGAGCAAGAGATCTTCATCAGGGAAGAACGTCTTGAGCGGCTGATAGTCCAGGAGAGAGTGAGCCGCAAGATGATCGGCGAGGGCCTGTCCCTTGATTGCCTTTTGAGTGACATAGGTGATGTCGAACTCAGACAGGAGTAACTGCCATTTAGCTATCCTTCCAGTGAGTGCCGGTTTCTCGAACAGGTACTTGAGCGGATCCATGTGAGCGAGAAGGAGAATAGGGAATGCAATCATGTATTGACGGAGTCGCTGAGTTGCCCAGACTAGGGCGAGGCAAGTCTTCTCGATCGGGGAATACCTGGTCTCGTAGTCGGTGAACTTTCGACTCAAATAGTATATTGCTTGTTCCTTTTTCCCGGTTTCGTCGTGTTGGCCGAGAACACAGCCAATGGCTTCTGCTGCTACCGAGATGTATAACAATAGTGGTCGTCCAGGAGTGGGCGGCACTAAGACTGGAGGATTCATGAGATACTTCTTGATGCGGTCGAAGGCGACTTGGCAATCATCATTCCATTCTTTTGGGACATTTTTTCGGAGGAGCTTGAATATGGGCTCACAGATAGGTGTGAGCTGTGCGATGAAGCGACTGATGTATTGAATTCTGCCGAGGAAGCCACGAATTTCTTTCTCTGTTCTAGGAGGGGGCATCTCGATGATTGCTCTGGTTTTGGTCTCGTCGACCCTGATGCCATCCTCGCTCACCATGAAGCCGAGGAGCTTACCTCCCATTGCACCGAAGACACATTTCTGAGGGTTGAGACGGAGCTTGTACTTTTCTAATCTGTTGAATAACTTCTTCAGATCTTCAAAGTGTCCTTCAATTGTGCGAGATTTGACGATCATGTCGTCCACATATACTTCGAGCTCCTTGTTCATCATGTCGTGGAATAGTGCTGTCATTGCTCGCTGATATGTTGCTCCTGCGTTCTTCAGACCGAACGGCATTACCCTATAACAGAAGGTTCCCCAGGGAGTGATGAACGATGTCTTCTCACGATCTTCGACGGCCATCTTGATCTGATTGTAACCTGAGAACCCGTCCATGAATGAGAAGATTTTGTATCCAGCAGTGTTGTCAACCAGAGTGTCGATATGTGGCAAAGGGAAGTCATCTTTTGGACTGGCTTTGTTGAGATCTCGGAAGTCGATGCACATTCGAACCTTGCTGTCCTTCTTCGGTACTGGTACGATATTGGCGAGCCATTCAGGGTAATTGGAGACTACCAAGAATCCCGCGTTGTATTGCTTGATGACTTCATCTCGGACTTTCAGAACCCATTCTGGCTTCATTCTTCGAAGTTTCTGCTTCACTGGCTTCATATCTGCCTTGGTTGGCAGATGGTGTACAACGAGCTCTTCATCGAGCCCCGGCATGTCTTCATATGAGAACGCGAAGTTGGACAATCTTGGAGCTAGGAACTCTATCATTTTCTGTTTCATCTCAGGTGGCAACGATTTTCCAATGCGTACTTCCCTAGGGATCTCAGGTGTCCCCAAGTTTACTATCTCGAAATCATCGGCTACAACATTGGCTTTAGATTCGAACTTTTTGAGGAGATCCTCTAGTTCGGAAGCTGGATCATCATCTTCCTCATCCCAAGCTTCGTCCAGACCCATGAGCTCGAAGTCTAATTCGATGTCGAAATCATATGATTCGACTTCAAACTCATGCGACTCTTTAGACGAACTTGGCACACTATTGAATGCAGGAAAGGAAATATTTTTTGGTTTTTGAGATTTTTCTGCAATTGAAATGCTAGATGTTTTTGGCTTTTGAAAATTTTTGATTTTTTTGGATTTTCGAAATTCGTGGGACTTTGAACAAGCAGGCATTGCAGACCATGATTGAGCCCAACTTGTTTCAAAGTTCCGGTCGCTGCTTAAACAGGCGTTTTTTTTGGAAGCCAGAGCCCTCAGATGGCTCTTTGGCTGATTCGAAAGTGAGGGGAACAGATGACCATTCAGGACCCCACACTTCCTCCCCTGAAGAGGTGGGGGTTGACGATTTGGGCGAAGAGTCACGATCTGGCCCAATGACCATGACTTCTTGCTGGTCAGGTTCGAGATCTGAGTCGTACTCAGTCTCCCCCGGATCACTTACCTCGCATTGCAGTTCTTCTGGTTCCACAGTGAGACACAAGTTTGGAACCTGGACATCAGACCAATCTAGGGCTGGCCACTTCCCTTTCTTGGTCCAATGGATGGGCTGCTTCTGCCCCTGGCTGATGATTGATGATGTTGACTTTGCAGAGATGGGCAAGTCGTGCCCCTTGCTAATTGGTGCTGAGATGGGCGAGTTGTGCCCCTTGCTGATTGAAATGGGCAGGTTGTGCCCCTGGTTGAGAGAAGTGGGCAGGTTGTGCCCCTGGTTGATTGATGCTGACGTGGGCAGGTTGTGCCCCTGGTTGGGAGCAGGTGTCAGGGTAACCTGGTCCTGAAGCTGCTGTATTTGACTTCCTTCTTCGTCTTCATCATTTTCTTCTTCTTCTGGAGGTTTAGATGGTTCGAGAATCTGATCCCATCGAATGGGAGGCCATGTGGCCCAAACTAGGCTCATCGGGGGGCCTTTGTGCAGTGCAGTCGGTTGATTCCCTCCTGGATCTTTGTAAGGTTCTCCTGGCTTGACGAATCGGATGGGCGAGCATCGAAATTTCTTCCTCCTTTTGTCCATGAAGGTTGCCCTATATCTGAGTCCCCACTTGCGTTGGTTATATACCAGCGGTACCTTTCTGGACTTGAAGTGATTCTTCATTCGGTATTTGAGGCTCAGACGCTCTGCCGGTGAAAAGACACGGTCCACCCTTATTGGTTCTGGATTGGCGATAGAGTTCACAGTCTCGAATTCGAAGCTGTGAAACGGGATGTCTTCTTCAGAGTGCTGGATATCGATGACCGGGATGTCTGGTTCAGTGGCAGCAGCATTGGAAGGAATGATGAGCTCCTTCTCTGCATGGATAGAGATCACTTGATTTCCATAGATATACTTCACTCGTTGATGCAGGGTTGATGGCACAGCTCCAACCTTGTGCAGCCACGGTCGTCCGAGCAACATGTTGAAAGAGGCTGATATATCCAAGATTTGGAATGTGATGGTGGAGACTTTCGGACCTATCTGTACCTCTATGTCGACCTCCCCTTCCACTGATCGGCGGGTATTGTCGAATGCTCTGACGCATATGGTGCTGGGTCGGAATGAAGAAGGACTGATTCCCAGACGTTCCGCGGTCTTGAGTGGGCAGACATTTAAGCTTGAGCCATTATCGATAAGGACCAATGGGACGCAGAGGTCTTTGTATCGTAAGGCTATGTTGAGGGATCGCCCATGATCTCGTCCTTCTGGTGGCAACTCATTATCTGTGAAGGTGATGGCACGCGGAGCCAGGAGTTGTCCAATCATCAAAGCTATCATTTCTGGTGCCGTATCAGAGGAGACGTGAGCATCGTTCAAGGTCTTGGCAAACATTTATCGGTGTATGCGAGATGTACAGAGTAACTCCCATACTGAGATTTGTGCAGGGATTGACTTGAGCTGATTCGCCACATCGTATGCGGCTTCATTTTTGTTGCCTAGGCCTGAAAGAGCGCCTTTGGGATCTCCTCTGTTTTGATTATCTCTCCGGATGCAGCGCCCATTGGGATTCATGTTCCCCACTTCTGCGCATTCTGGATAGTGCCATGGAACCTCTTTGTAGTTTTCCTCACCCTTGCCTTCTAGGACCACTGGTTCTTGTGATGGTGCTGGGGTGGATACCAGATCTTTCTCGTATGGAGCTTTTGCCTTGAGGACTACATTGTTGCCTGTGCTGAAGGGGTAGTATCGAGGCTTGTCTTCATAGACCACATAAGGTCGTGGTCCTGGCTTGACTGTTCCTGGGGCGGGAGGCTCCCATGGAATGAATACTGGTCCTCTTGATATGGCAGGAGGTTTCTCTGTTCGTCCAAGCTGTCGTAGCGTGATTGATACGCCTCCGGGACTTGCCCCTTGCAATATGACAGGCTTGACTGGAAGAGCTCCTTCCAAGACAACGGGCTCTTGCTGCTGATGAGTGTAATCCTTCCATTGCGGATTGGATTGTTCTGGAGTTGCCCCTTGCAAGATGACAGGTTCGTATGTGGGCTCGATGTATGACTGAGCTCCTTCCAGGACGACTGGTTCCCAGCTTGAATGGTTGTAAGGTGCCCCTTGAACAACTGGTATATCATATGGAGGTGCTCCTTCGAGTACTACTGGCTCGGAGATTGAAGGAAGAAAGGGACTTGCCCCTTGCAAGATTGGAGGAGGATTTGTCGGCCCATAGGTGTAGGCATGAATGGACTGGATAGGGGAGAAGAAGCGATCGAGATGGTCCCCTTCTTCTATACTATTGACTGCAGGGCCACGAGACGAACTGGGGTCCGTTGGATGCTGAGGCAGAGGATTCTGAAGGATGTTGGTGGAAGCTGTTGGAGAAGTTCCAGGGACCGAGATGACAATCTTGCGGTCATCAATCAGGTCTTGTATGGCATTTTTCAAAGTATAGCATCGATCAGTGGTGTGGCCACGTCCTTGATGGTAGGCACAGTACTCATTTTCTCGGTAGTCTGGAGGCAGAGGATGAGGCGGAGGCCTAGGTGTCATCAGAGTGAGTAACTGCTTTTGTACCAGCGTAGTCATGATTTGACTAAGTGGTTGACTGAGTGGAGTGAACTTCCTGAACTCCCTGTAATTCTGCCTGTTCTGGTATGAGTATTGGCCATTTCCCCTGAACTGCTGCTGTTGTCGAGGTGGTTGTGGCTGAGGATTCGGTTGTGGCTGATACCGCTGAGGCTGATGCTGAACTTGATTCTGCTGATACTGTTGACGTCCCTGTAGGGGAGCATGTTGATTTCCTTGAGCAGTGGTGTTGATGTTGTTTACCTCTGTTGGGCGAGGAGGAGAACCACTACGGTTTCCATTCCCATGCCCGATAGGTCTTCCTTCCACTCTGTTCCTCTTGACTAGAGTGGCTTGATGAGGCCATGGGGAAATCGTCCCGGCACGGATTCCTGCTTCGACTTGCTCTCCAGCACGGATTAGCTGCGAGAAGTTCGCGTACGGATGCGAGATGAGATATCCGGATATGCCTGGATATGTTGAATGAACAATCATGGAGATTTGTTCTTCATCGTCGATGGGTGTCCGCATTCTAGCTGCCATAGCTCGCCAACGTCCCACATAAGCTGATAGTGTTTCATCACTCCTTTGCCTGAGAGCTGCGAGGTCGGCTCTTCTGGGTGCCATGTTGAGATTGTATGCGAATCTGTCGACGAAAGCCTAGGAAAGCTGTTCCCATGTTCTGATGCGGTGGCAGTCCAATGAAGTGTACCAATCTAGGGCATCTCCCTTCAGAGATTTTTGGAACAAGCGAATAAGGGCCCCTTCATTTCCTGCGATTGTACTCAGCTCCCCGCAGAAAGCCTTAAGATGTGCTGTGGGACAACCGCTGCCATCGTATCTCTTGAATTTTGGTACCTCAAAGTTTTGAGGTACTTGACCATCTGGGAAAGGACACAAGTCTCTGAACTTGGTCGAAGGTAAGACGATTCCTTGCTGTCGCTGAAGCTGATTTTGCAAGATCTGGAACTGCTCCCGCAACTCGTCCAGTCCTGAATGATCTGTTCGAGCGACTGGTGCCTCCTGGAGTAAGGCACGTTCTTCTTCGGCATAGTGGTCGATGTCTTCGACCCTATGGGCTTGCTGAAAAGCAACCGCGGGTTGCTGAACTTGGTTTGATGATTGAACTGGATTCTGATGAACTTGTGCTTGAAATGATTGTAACTGAATTGGAGACTGTACTGAAGATTGAACTGGAACTTGCTGAAAATTAAATGGATTTTGCTGAATTGAAGATTGCTGAAAATTAACTGGATTTTGCTGAATTGAAGATTGCTGGAAATTAACTGGAATCCCATCGGCGGGGATGTGCTGGAATTAAAAAGTGCTCCTGTTTGCAGGAGGCTGAGATGCTGGGAAGTGACCCCCTTGTTGGGTATTCGCCACTGTCCGCTGATTGATGTGGGCTTGACACTGACCCCCATTGTGGGCATTTACCAGTGCTGTCCCTGTTGCTGGAAATTGAATTGAAATCCCATCGGCGGGGATGTGCTGGAATTGAAAAGGTGTCCCATCGGCGGGGACATGCTGAGATCTACTGAGATTGTTGTTTCCAAGATTGACTGGAAGTTGACTGGATGTTCCTGCAACGGAAGTGCTCTGAGATGGCCTTGTCGTCACAGGAATATATTGAGAAGGATGCCCCATAGCGAAGGGCTGAGATGGCTGTTGTCGGTAGTCTTGAGTAGACTCCGCTGGTTGTGCTTGATTTAAACTGGAGGCCGGGAGGACTCGGCATGGTTGCTGAGATTGCTGAACTGGGCCAACTTGATTGTTGGCTGCTGCGGTGGTTTGTGCTTGCATGAATTGTAAGAGCATTTCTTGCATTGCTCTCATTCCTTGTGCCAATTCTTGTATGATTGGCGTATTATCAATGGGCTGTTGCGCTGGAGGTTGCGCTTCGGTCATTTCAAGAGCAGGGAAGTGATGAGTTTCTTCTTCGTGGTCGGACATGGCTTGCTGAGCCCGAGTGCGGATTATGCTGCGGAAGGGAAGTTGTCTCCGCGTACGTTGAGCCCGAGGAGGCGCAATGGTGAGGACTATACTCTACTCTTTTTGGGTTTTGGGATTTTCTATTTTTTTTATTTTTGGTTTTGGGTAGAATGCTATGCAGATGAGATTGTATGACGATTAATGACTTTCAAGTATGGTAAGGATTCTGTTTTCAAGTCGGATCACGACTAGTGGGACTAGCTTATCCCCAGCAGAGTCGACATTCTGTGGACCCTCGCCGATTTTCCAGCGCTCCCACACGACGTCGTTCTCCCTTTCCTTTCGGAAGAAGAAGAAGAAGAGGTGCGTGAGTGCGAAATCACCGTTTGTGCCACTGGCTTGCCTCGTTCTCGAGGGCTTTGTTTGGTTGTCGTGTTAAGCTGGATATGTTTAAGTGAGTTCAGAGTCGCCACTAGCCAGTTACTTCGAATCTACAGTCGGCTAGACCCTGTAGAAACGTTAGAGAAGAGAATCTGAAGATTCCTTCCTCTAAAATGACTCCTGTTGATCTGCGGCCAGAGATTCAAGGTAAGGGATCACGGTTACAGGGTGGGAAGAGGTTAAGCACCCCACACACTGCCCGTACCGAAGTACGGTCTCTACTTCACAGAATCGATCGAATACTTGAAAGTCTAATTTAATCCTCGTATATTCTCATGAATGACATGATGCATGAATGCCGGTCTGAACAGTAAGAGTTTCTGATGGGCAGGTTCCAACAACGGGCAAGCCCAGAGCGTACGCTCGAACTGACAGGTGCTTAATGTAAGACGTATGCAGTGTGCTTGAGTAATCAAGGTGCTTTTAGTGAAGCATGAATGCAGGTCTGAACAGTAAGAGTTTTTGATGGGCAGGTTCCAACAACGGGCAAGCCCAGAGCATACGCTCGAACTGACAGGTGCTTAATATAAAGACATATGCATGTGTGTTTGAGTAATCAAGGTGCTTGTAGTGAAGCAGGGGGGTTGGAAGAAAAGTAAATGTTGCACTTATGCTAGATGCAAATAAGATGATGCTGGAAAAGAGTAGCTGGGTGGACGGAGGTGTCGCAAGGGTTGGCTTCGAGTGGCTGGATCAAGACTTGGGTGGCTTGGGAGGCTTGGACCAGTGGTCAGGCTGGGCTGGACCAGGGCTGGGCTCTCCTCACTCGGGCTCTCCTTGGTGAAGGAATGGGCTAAAGGATGAAGGAGGGTGACTCAGACGGACGGGCTCTCTCTAGCTGAGTGGTGTTCGAATGGATTCTGAAATGAGAAGGGGAGGGGGGTATTTATAGCAGCGGATAGTGGCAGCTCTCGTAATTTTGTCCGGGCGGCCTGCCATGGGCCGCCCGTACGGCCGCTCCTCGGTTTCCAGCGAGTACGGCCGCTCCCTCGGGGCTGCTGTTGGACTCGCTGGTCGACTCAGTGAGTTGACTCAGCGGGTCGACTCGGTGGTTTGACTCGACGGGTTGACTCGACAGGTTGACTCGGTGTTTTGACTCGACGGGTTGACTCGACGGGTTGACTCAGCGGGTTAACTCAGCGAGTTGACTCAGTGAGTTTGAATTTTTTTTTGGGTCTTTTTGACTGGACTTTTTTATGGGGGGTTTTTCAGGGTGGTGTTTAGGACTGGGTTGACTGGGTTCAGGCTTGAACTGGGCTATGGAATGGGGTTTACAAGGGTGAGTTTGGCTGAGTTTGGACTTGGGATTTAGGGGTATGGTCCTCCGTTCAACCAGCTATCTCTATCAACAGTGTAGCCGAAGGTGGGGTGTCTACAGTACGGCTGGGCTTCTGTTTGCCCCCTGGGCAACTAGAGCCAACAGTGCTTCTTTCATCTCTCTCATCTCTCTGGCCGTGTCCTCTTGGACCTGGATAATCTCATCTATCTGTTCTTGGATTAGAGGCAGCTCTGGGTATCGCTCACTTGCCTCTCCTTCGGTGACCTGACCATCATTACTTGCGCTCGCTGCGGCCTCGTCTTGATCACGGCAGCTTCAGTAGGGATTGTCTTCATCGTCGTCTTAGTTGACTGTCGAACAGCGGATCTGTTCGGTATCTTCGCTGACGATGTTGTCTTCGGTATCGTTGGGAAGTCGATATCGGCGAAGGAGAACTCTGGCCTGGCTGACACAGTAGTTCTGCCGGAGTCGCGGGCGTCGCCCTTGTAGACTGGCTTCCACTGTCTCTTTGTTCTGCTCGGCACCCTTGCTGTCCTCTCCGTCTCAGCTGGGATAACCTTCTTGTTCCCAGTCTTCTTGACGGTCTTGCACTTCTGCACAATCTGCCATCCAGCTTCAGAGGTTGCTGCCAGATGGGGGAAGTAAAATCCTCCAGACGCTAGGAAGATCATCGTAGTTGCCATTTGTTTGATTCTTTCTCTGTCTTTCTCTGTCTGTCTTTCTCTCTCTCTCTATCTCTCTCTCTACACAGTCATACATGCATTAGAATATTCTGTGCGCTTGGGAAAGAGAGAGGACGTGACCTTACCAATCGCGATACGGCTCGACAGTGGATAGACAGAAACATACAAGTATGAACTACATGCATGCTATGCGAAGCTTCAAAATTCTTTTGCCTTAAAGATGAAGGGAAGAACGTTCCCGTTGAGAGTCGCCAGTTTGGCGCCCGTGAAGGCGCCAAACATTTCTCCTTGCGGTAACCTTTCCCATGTACAAATTAGTGTCTGCAAATGATTTATCGCAGAATGTCTATTTACTCAGAAATAACCAGAGATTCTGGTATTGAATAATCCCCAGCAGAGTCACCAGTTTGTTGGAACTTAGAAAAAGAGTAGGAAGAAAGATCAGAACTACTCGTCAGCAGCCTTCTTTCTTTTTCTTTCGTGTCTCTTTTATTCTGGGGGAATTCTGAGTATAAAGACATTTATAGACAATCACAAAGTGTACACAAGAGAGAGATATTGCAAGGCAAATTTTATTCCAGAGATTCTGAGATCTTTTACATTCCAGGCTGTGATACTGGTCACGAGCCTTTAATTACATCAACGGTTGATCACCCTTGATTGGAAGGCAAAAGACTAATCCGCCGGGGATTATGGTCTTGAGTTCATGGTCGTGTAGACCTTTATTTTCTTGTTATGGACTGAGCCACATTTGTTAGACATGCCGAATGTCTATGTCCCATTTTCTTTCGAACTGTCCTGGTTGAGAGACTATCAGGATTCGAGTGGTGCAACTCGGGGCCCGCGCATGTTACTGTGAACAGGTGACCGCTGGAATACATTATCCTCGAATGTTGGTCGGCATGACCCAAGGCCCGTGCCCGTATTTTTATGACGAGTGACCTTAGGAAAGCACTCCGCAACGTTCCCGAGCGAGGGTTTTAATCGAGTAGTGCAACTCTAGGCCCGCGCCTGTACTGTGAACAGGTGGCCGCTGGAATACATGAACCTCGAAATATTGGTCGGCATAACCTAAAGCCCGTGCCCATATTTTTATGACGGGTGACCTTAGGAAAGCAATCCGCAACTACCTCATCAGCTCAACCGACGGACCCGTTGTCGATGGGTAGGGCATCGACTGTCTTTTCCATAGTGGCAGTCCATAGCAAGATGTTTGAAGCTTAGTTAGAACTCTTTGTTTGTGGTTTCTCGTGGTAACTATAACCCCTTAGGTTTAGCCTCGGACCTTTATCCGGGATGAATAGAGCTTTGTACAGTAAAGTAAATGTATTTCTTCTGGAGTTGGGCGACTCGTCTTTGAGAACGCTCTTTCTTCTGAGTATTTTCTGATGATCTGTTTGGGATCAATTAGGCTTTATCGAGCCAAGATCTTTTGAGGATCCAAATTCAATGGGCTGGATCGGCCATCTCCGATGCCTGTAAGTGGCTAAGTATAGGGTCCGATGGGTACTCACATATGCCAATTTCTTATGAATAATGGGAATCGGTGCCCCGCGAATGCTTGACTTGGCTGTTGGATAGCCTGAGTACTTCAGCTTTGCCTCGGCGTCTTTGAGATCGCGGTTGATTTCAACTGGCACTAGTCAATTCTCAAGCCAACAAGGCACTTCCCAAGGCTGAAAACGACTAAGTAGTGGACCTGTTTGCGGTTTGATTAAAGAAATCGATGAATATTATCGATGACCGTCTTTGAACAGGGGTGGATTATGTCCACGAAGATCGCTGTGCGATCACATTTCAATTTGCTTAGCAGAAGTCAATTTTCGGGCCAACAGGGCACTTACCAAGGCTGGAAATGACTAAATAGTGGACCTGTCTGCGGTCTAATCAGGGAAATCGATGAATATTATCGATGACCGACTCGAAATAGGGGTGGATTATGTCTACGAAGATCGCTGTGCGATTGCGTTTCAATTTGCTTAGCAGAAGTCAATTTTCGGGCCAACAAGGCACTTCCTAAGGCTAGAATTGACTAAGTAGCGGACCTACCGACCACTTGATTAGGGTATTCGAGGGTCCTGAGATCGGATAACCTCATCGCGGTTTATGATTATGGTGTATCATGTCATCTAAAAGAAAAGTTTCCCTCTCGGGCTCGGTCCAATTCCGCCCGATTCTACTCGTTTTAGGCCGTTTTCGGCTCTTTGGAGGGATTTTCGAGGCTGCCAAATTGGCTAAGTGTTGGTTATTTTGTACCAAAACACTTATTTGGGCCATTTATCATTGACCGTTGGAGAATCTGATCCAGTGGATGGATAGATCTCATCGAGACGCATCCAGGAGAGGCGGTTTCATCAAAATCCGATCTCGGACGAAGGCGGGCCGTGCGACGGAAGGTCCACCCCTCTCATCAGCGTCTAGGCGCATGGGGGAGTGTGTACAGGCACATGTGGCCATTTTACAAGTGCATGTGGTGTTGCATCATCTGTCAAGCGCATGTGGTCATCATCCCGGTGCATGTGGCCCCGTTTTTCATGAAAAATGGAAGTTCGGGAGGCAATCCCGGCACATGTGGTGGTGCACATGCGCTTGGACCTAAGGAGTGGGCGCATGTCCTTCCCAGACTTAGCGGATTTTAGAATTTTTCGGCCAGAAAAGCCGGCGCATGTGGGGGATATGCCGGCGCATGTGCCCAACACTTAGAAAATTTCAGGATTTTCTTCCTGAACTTGGGATTCCGGCGAGGAAATCCCTTTCCGGCGAGGGAATCCACTCCAGCCAAGGCATCCGGCAAGGGGAGAGAAAGTAAGCGCATGTGGTGCTTACATCACTCTGAGGTCGGCGGGGGATGATCTCATGCTGATGAATGAAATGACTTCGCTATTTATAGGGGATAATCGGGTTCGGGTCCGCCCGTCGGGTATTTCCAGGCGCATGTGCCAGAAATAAAACCAAGCGCATGTGGCAGAAAGCAACCAAGCGCGTGTGGAGGATCCGAGCGCATGTCCTTTACCGGTGCATTTCCCGGCGCTTTTCAGAAAAGTGTTTAATTCACTTCCTTTCACTGATAGAGTGCAAGCGCATGTGGTTGGAGGTCAAGCGCATGTGGTTGGACGCCAGGCGCATGTGATTTGCCGGCGCTTTCCCACTACTTAGCTAGATTTTTAGGATTCCAGCACTTAGAAAATTTCAGCATTTCAGCTCCGATGAGGGACCTCCAAAGGACAGCTACCTTTTCTAGACATGCACTCACTGTCGCCAAGCCATTTTTAGGCTAGGATTGACCTCCTGAATAAACGGGGTGGGGTGTGGAAGTCCAGATGTTGCTGATTTTGGTACTTCCTTCCTAATTTGGAGCCTCCGGGTCGGCTTGTCGTATAGGAACGTTGTTACGGGGAGTGCGCGCCTGGAAATACGCATCGTAATGACTTCAAACTTGCTATTTAAGGGTTTTGGGGCACTCCAGATCATTTGAAGGCGAAGCGCATGTCCAGTTCCACTCTGAAATGGTAGCTGTAGGCTTACGGACCCTTTTTGGTCAGCTCCAAACGAGGATGAAACGCATTTCGAGGTACGCAGGTAAAAATATGCACCGGATGACTTTGAAATTTGTAGGTTAAGGGTTTTAGGACATTTCGGATTATTTGGCGGTGAAGCGCATGTCCAGTTCTGCTCTGAAATGGTAGCTGTAGGCTTACGGACCCTTTTGGTCAGCTCCGGGCAGGGACGAAACGCATTTCGAGGTGCGCGGGCAAAAATATGCACCGGATGACTTCGAAACTTGCAGGTTAAGGGTTTTAGGACATTTCGGATCATTTGGCGGCGAAGCGCATGTCCAGTTCCGCTCCGAAATGCTGTTTATCAATTTTGGTCATTACCAAGAGATCAGGGTTGTGCAGGCATTTTTAGGGCTTTCCTGGCCTCAAAACTTATCCAAATCATTGTCAATAGACCACAGGATGTTGTTTTACAATGGGTACAAATTTGAGCCTCAACAGTATTAGAACACATATCTTCAACTCCCACCATACCATCATTACCATCCTTAGTCATTGGTGCTTCATTAATTTCACCATGATGATACCACCAGGTATATGTCCTATCCATCCCATTATTATACAAATGCACATGCACTTCGTTTATATCTTTGTAGTACAAGTTGCTGCACTTGCGACACGGACATCGAGTACTACAAAGTTTGCCTGTATGACGTTTTACCACCTTCATGAACTCCCCAATACCTTCTATATACTCTTTCGAAGTCCTATTCTTAATTTGTATCCAACTCTTATCCATATTTGTGTCCCTATCACAAGTTGAATTAACACATTAGTCTTCATTTCATACCCTTAAAATAGATATTTAAAATTTTTGTTGGCTTTCAAGCGGTAATCTATTTATAGGTAAATAATTGTATGTTTTTAGATAACACATGTCATCACTCATGTCTAGTGTTTAGCCCTATTTCGGTTTTCTTCTCTTACAGAAATGTGCTTCACATGTCCAGCGTTTGTCTGTACTATTTACAGAAACAGTGCCAACCATACAAACCCATGATGGGTGCATCTTGGCAATGGTTTAGGACTGTCCCATTCAGTAGACCACCTCTTGGTCGAGGTCATCACTCATTAGATGGTCAAGAAAATTTTAGAGGAATTGTCCACCAAAAAAATAAGTTTGGATCCATTATAGAATTTTATGGCCATAGTTTAAAAACTCATCAGTGGACTTGGAACTTGATCTGATTGTCTTGACTTGATTGGATTAGAGTCAACTCAATTTCATCTGGTAATTTTTTTTCCTTTCTTAAGATTTAATCTCTCATTGCATTGAGTCAAAAACTCAATTGGAAAAAAGAAAAGTTAGCAAATGCTTTCAACTCAATACCACACATCGGCATACACTAAAAACCTATGTTTGGTACAGGATAGGAAGATATTTTGGCATGGACATCTATTTCAACTGTGCATTACTGAACCTTTTTTTTTTTCCATTTCTTTTATCTTTAGCAAGCAAACCTCGATGTTAGAAACTTTGACAAATAGAAGATTTTTTTTCTTCACAATGTTACACTTTATAACAATAAAAGACAAAAAAAATAAAATAAAAAATAAAAAATAAAAAAAAAAAAAAAAAACAGCAAAGGAAAGATGAGAAAATAAGGCATGTGTGATCTTATGAATAGTTTAGATGGAAAATAAGCCTCCATGTTGGCCCTACAAAAGTTTCAACGAAAGTTTGTTCAATCTCCATTATTTTATGTGGTGGAAAGAGAAAGATGTGACATAAAAAAGCGTACCTTAGAATCGATTCAAGGATAGGTGATTGGAGTTTGAAGTTACTTTTGAGTATTCAGGGAAATTGGACTAAGAAGAAAGACGGAAAAGCCTTCTAAGAAACCTTAAAAGAATATTCGAACGTCGCTGGAAATTAGCTAGGATTATGTAAAAGCCAATTGAGTAGCAAGACTTGTAGGACATCACCATGTTTTGTGGGCCCCACCATGATATATGTATTGTATCCACACCATCCATTCAATTGGAGAGATCATTTTAGGGCGTGAGCGAATGCATGAGTCAAATCGAAACCTGGAGTGGACCACGCCACAAAAAACAGTGGAGATTGAATGCCTACCCTTAAAAACTTCTAAGGGGCCACAGAAGGTATCGAACAAGTTGATATTTGTGTTTTCCCTTTGTTCATGTCTGTGTTAACTCATGAACAGATTGGATCTCAAATAACTATCATGGTCCACCATAGGAAGGTTTCAACGGTGATCATCACTCTCTCTACTGTTTTCCATGGTGCAATCCACTCGAGCTTTGGATCGAACCATTCTTTAGCTCATGCCCTAAAATGGTTTCTCCAAATGAATGGATGGTGGGGATACACCACATATATCATGGTGGGGCCCACGAAATATGACATTCCACCCATATGGGATATGGCAACTAGCTGTCACCTCAGTCCACTTTTAGTAGTGGGCGTGGATTGGTTACATCCGCCGCCTCTCTACCCAAGCACCAAATACCATAAGGCTTTGAGGGCCACCGTCATGTATGGATTTTATCCACACCATCCATACATTTTCCAATCTGATTTTTTTTATGTGGACTGAAAAATGAGTCAGACCCAAATCTGAACGGGGCCACACCATAGGAAGTAGAGGTGCTAGTGATGCCTACCGTTGAAACCTACCCAGGGACCACCATGATGTTTATCTGCCATCTAACCTGTTAATAAGGTTATAGAGACCTGGATGAAAGGAAAAAACAAATATAAGCAAGATTGTAAACTACCTTGGCACCTAAGAACATTTTAACGGAGAGAATTTAATCTCCATTTTGTGGTCCACTTGAGCCTTGGAATTGCCTCATTTTTTTTTTGGCCCCAATTCTAAAATAGCATGGAAAAATGCATGGATGGTGTGGATAAAATCAATACATCACGATGGCCCTCAAATCTCGAGTCCTCGTGACTTGTCGGGGAAGAACCCAATCAGCGCCATGCAATCCGTTGGGAAGCGGATTCGTTGATAGGGCTCTCAATGGAGCTGGTCAGATCCGAGGTCCGATTCTCTCCAAATCCATATAATGCGGATTTGGATCTTAAAATAAGTCCGATTAGTTAAATGGACCAGATTTGGATCTTAAAATAGGTCCGATTACTTAAATGGAACGGATATGGATTCACAGGAACATATCCGAGTTTGATCCAAATCCGATTAAGATCCGGCTCATTGTCACCTTACTGTATATATGCTGGCCATCCATTTTACAAATTATTTTAGGCCATGTTGACCATGCCATGGTAAATAGTGGGATTTGTATCATTTTTCTACTAAATTAAATATATTTTATACCATATATTTTTTAAGATTTGTAATGGGTGGATTCTGACCTAGATCCGACCCGAATCCGATGGTTATATGGATTTTGGATCGGAAATGGATCTAACAATTTATAAATGGATCGGATATAGATATCACCTTTTAGATCCGAGTTGGATCCGAATCCCATCCGAATCCGTCTACAGATAAATGGACTTGGAGCCGGATCCAAGTAGATCCGATCGAGATCCGACCCATTGAGAGCCCTATTCGTTGAGCACGGATTCAGTGGAATCCCAAAGGGCCAATGGGGCGCGGATCAGTGGTACTATCATAAGGGGTGGTTTCAAATCTCTGTAGGCCACACCATTATATATGTGTTTTATCTACGCCATCCATCCATTTCTCCATCTGATTTTAAGTCATGAACCCAAAAATCAGATAGATCAATATCTCAGGTGGACCGCACCAAAGGAGACCATTGGGGATTGAGCGTCCACCATTAAAATCTTCCTAGGGCCTACTGTAATATTTATTTTCCATCCAACATGTTGATAAGGTCAAATAGACCTAGATGAATGGAAAAAAAATATATCAACTTGATACTAAACTTATGTGGCCCCAAAAAAAATTCAACGGTGGATGTTGTTACCAAAAAATGGTTAACAAACAAAGATGTAAATCTATGATCTGGACGGTTGAACGAAATTGATCCCTCAATATGAGATGACGGAATCCTTTGATCCTGCAAAAGAGCACAGAGGATAAGGGGGGTGGCTGGGGTCTAGCCAAAGACCCTCCGATGCCTAAGTCAGTGATCTTGAGTAATCGAATATTTTTAGCGTAAATCGATATTAGCTTGCGTACCTCCATAATGGTGAGAATACCATTATTTATAGACTTAGGTTGCAAGATTGCTTGCCCTTTGGAGAGTCGTGATTCTAGCAGACTGGCAGTTGGGTTCCCGGGATCTTAGGATTTGTGTATAACAATAAAAGATCCTTATCCCTTAAAGCTGGAGATGTCGATCTTTTCTCCTGATATCTTGGTGTAAGCCCAAGACTGTAGTTTACAGCTCAGCTCGCTTAAGATAATCTTCATTACATCGGACCGAGCCGACCTGTTTCCGTCGAGCAAACATGACTCGATTCGTACCCGGGGCCTAAGATGGGTCGGCTCGTCCTTATCGGGTCGGCAGAAAGCGCTTCCCATCCGCTCGGCTCATTACCCATAACAGTGGACGTTTAATTTCACACTTCTTACCTTTGGTGTGGTCCACCGGAGATTTTTATGTGACTGATTTTTGGACTCATATCTTAAAATCAGATGGAGAAATGTATGGACGGCATGGATAAACCACATATATCATATTGGGGCCATAGAGATTTGAAATCACCCCTTATGCTACTCCCATGATCCGCGCCCGCCCGAATGGGGTACTACCCCACGAAATCGGATTGCGCCCTGAGTAACTCAAGACGCTCTTATCGTACTGAGAAAACTAAGTTGGGCCCACGGTAAAAGTATTTAGTTTATCTACATCGTCCATCCGATTTTCCAGATCATTTAAGGGGTTGAAACCAAAATTAAAGCATATCCAAAACTCAGGCGGACCATTCCACAAGAAACAGTGGGTATAATGATTTCCACCGTTGAAATCTTTCTAGGGTCTGCAGTGATGTTTATTTGTCATCCAACCTGTTCATAAGATAACACAGATGTTGATGAAGGGAAAAAACAAATATCAGCTTGATCCAAAACTTCCGGAGCCCCCAAGAATTTTTCAACGGTACAGGATCAATTCACATTGTTTCCTATGGTGTGGTCCACTTAAGCTTTTTCTATGCTTCATTTTTTGGATCATGCTCTAAAATGACTCTTGAAAATGGATGGACGTCATGGATAATACAAATACATCACGGTGGTCCACATGAAGTTTTTAATGGCAGGGATTCAATCACGACTGTTTTCTATGGTATTATCCACTGAGATTTGGATCTGCTTCATTTTTGGCATCATGCCTTAAAATGAGATTTCAAAATGGATGGACGGTATAGATGTAAGTCACGTACATCACAGTGGGCCCCATAGTTAGGGATCCACCAAGGTCGGTGGATCCGGGGATGTGCATCATTCGATCGATCGAGGACTTGTGTAGACACCCCACCTTCTAACGAGTTATGTACCACTTGATGACTTTGATTTGACAGAATCAAGTTCCTATACGGCTAAAATTGGGTCACCGAGGTGATGAACGGGGCGGATCATGACCAAGATGAGGGTAGCCTCACCGCGGCCACCATATGACCGTGGTGAGGATAGCCTCACCATGGTCACCTAGTGACCGTGGACGGGCATCCACTACCCATGTTGCTTGCCCACCTGTCCGCCTCACGTTTGCCAATCGAACTTGCCTGACATCTTATAACCAATCCAAGCACTGAGCGAACTGAGAACAATGCACGCCCGCCCCGAGCAAACGATTTTTTGTAAAAATTGCCACATGTCGCCTCTTACTCGCGAGGAAATCAATAAATCATCTCTCGCCCATCTATATAAGCAAGGGCCCAGCAACCGAAACAATTGAAACGAGAGCGGATGAATAGGGAACGAAAGGAGAGGCTAGAGGCGAGACAGTGAGCTAGTCAAGGGACGGTGTGAGCAATGAGCGAGCCAACAGAGGAGAGAAACAGGCAGTGAGCAGAGAGAAAATTCTGAGGGAGAAAGCGAAAGAGACTCAACGAAGTTCTGCCGAATCTCGAACTCGCAGGAGATCAGCGAATCTGAGGTGGTCGATGCCCTGCTCCACTAATCAACTATTTGACATTGGCAGGGCAGGGCAGGCTTCCTACTTCTACAACTATATACAAGGTTGGTTAAATGGTCAACAACGCTTTTTGTTGTTTGATTGTTGATTGGGAGTCAATCAAGCGATCATCGGCGATGTGCACCATTCGATCATCGCTCGGGGACTTGATGACACAATATATGGTGGTTCGTACCATTTGATCATTGATTGAAGGTTGATCGGATGGTCGACAACATTTTGTGTCATCTGATTGTTGATTGGAAGGTCGATCGGGTGATCATCGGTAATGCTCATTGTTCAATCGTCGATCGGTTGAAGCGATCTACGTTGGAATACATACATCACATTCATCCCCACTTTGTGTTGTCCGATCATTGATTGAGAGGTCGATTGGGCAATCGTAAGTGATGTGTGCACCATTCGATACTCGATCGAGGACTTGATGAAGTGATCTATGGTGTTTTCCACCATTAGATCGATGATTGAAGGTTGATCGAATGGTCGACAACACTTTGTATTATACGATAGTTGATTAGGAGGTCAATTAGGTGATAGTCGGTGATGTGCACCGTTCGGTCATCAATCAGAAACTTGATGAAACAATCCACATCAGTTTCCACCCTTCGATAACTCATTGGAGGTTGGTTAAATGGTCAACAACACTTTTTGTTGTTTGATTATTGATTGGGATTCAATCAAGCGATCGTCAGCGATGTACACCATTCGATCATCGATCGGGGACTTGATCACACGATATATGGTGGTTCATACCATTCGATCATTAATTGAAGGTTGATCGGATGGTCAACAACATTTTGTGTCATCTGATTGTTGATTAGAAGGTCGATCGGGCGACCATCGGTAATGCTCATTGTTCGATCGTCGATTGGTTGAAGTGATCTACGTTGGAATACATACATCACATTCGCCCCCACTTTGTGTCGCCCAATCGTTGATTGAGAGGTCAATCGGGAAATCGTAAGTGATGTGTGCATCATTCGATAGTCGATCGAGGACTTGATGAAGTGATCTGTGGTGGTTTCCACCATTCGATCAATGATTGGAGGTTGATCGGATGGTCGACAACACTTTGTATTATACGATAGTTGATTGGAAGGTCAATCAGGCGATAGTTGGTGATGTGCACCATTCGATCGTCGATTGGGGACTCAATGACACAATCCACGTTAATTTCCACCCTTCAATAATTGATTGGAGGTTGGTTAAATGGTCAGCAACACTTTTTGTTGTTCGATTGTTGATTGGGAGTCAATCAAGCGATCAACGGTGATGTGCACCATTCGATCATCGATCGGGGACTTGATGACACGATATATGGTGGTTTGTACCATTCGATTGTTAATTGAAGGTTGATCGGATGGTCGACAACATTTTGTGTCATCTGATTGTTGATTGGAAGGTCGATCGGGTGATCATCGGTAATGCTCATTGTTCGATCGTTGATCGGTTGAAGCGATCTACATTGGAATACATAAAACACATTCGCCCCCACTTTGTGTCGTCCGATCGTTGATTGAGAGGTCGATCGGGCAATCGTAAGTGATGTGTGCACCGTTTGATAATTGATCAAGGACTTGATGAAGTGATCTATGGTGGTTTTCACCATTCGATCGATGATTGGAGGTTGATCAGATGGTCGACAACACTTTGTATTATTCGATAGTTGATTGGGAGGTCAATCAAGCGATAATCAGTGATGTACACCATTCAATCGTCAATTGGGGACTTGATGACACGACATATGGTGGTTTATACCATTCAATTGTTGATTGAATATTGATCGGATGGTCGATGTTCACTTCCCCAAGTGTAGGGTTGCGATGTAGTAATAAGCTCGGTAAGACTGAGGTCGATCCACTGGGACTTGTGTAGGAACCCACAAAACACTTCCAATGGTTTCTAATTAAGAACTAACTAAACCGGATTTTGGAATTGAATGTAGGGAAATATTTTAAACTAAAAGTGAATGTAAACAATGTAAAAGAACACTAGGGGTTCAAGGATCCACTTGTAGTAATCCTTGATGCTTAATTCACTGTGGTTTCATAATTACACAACTAGAATCGAAATCAAATCCTATCTAGCCGGATGATAGAGCAATTAAAACAAACAATCTGTCATATGTGTGAGTCAAGTACATGATTTCCTCAATTCAAGTTAGGACTTGAGCACACTCAATTGCATAGGTCAATTCTAGTTCCAATAGATTAAGATCACAATCATAATCATCATTAAACTCTGTCACAAAGCATAATTAGATCATGATTTGAACTTCATTCAAATCACTTACACAATCACACTTAAATAGAAATTACAGAAAAGTAGAACTTTTGGCATAAAGTTCCCACATGAGAATCTAAGGTCTAGAGCGTATTGAATCTGATTCCTCGGAGCGTACAGGTCTAGAACCATTCAAAAATAATTAAGAACTTAAGCAATTCTTCTAAACATCCATGAGCCATCATAAGATTAAGAAAAACTACATAGAACTTTATTCAAACTTCAAACCATTGTTCTTCACTAATAATCCAACTTGAAACCAAAACAAACGAATTAGAACATCTTAGATTCACTATAAGCTTCAACTCTTAGCCCTAGTTAAGAGGTTTAGCCGTTCATGATCCAAGGAAACATGAAAGCAACTAAGAAAAATATAAAATTAGAAGAACAAATTAGGAAGAGTTGTAGAACTCCGAATCTGACTTCCGCTACCTCCCACCATGGTAATTTTCTTCTAAGATGCCTTAAGAATGAGCTAGAGGAGTCATTTTATAGGTTTGGAGCCCTTGGTGCGAAAAAACTTCGAGAAATCCTGAAAAAACTGCGCTTTGCGCAGCAGAATTTGGAGCTTGTAGAAGAAGCCCTGTTATGCAGACGACCGGTCTGAGCTCACGGACGACCGGTCGCAAAAGTCTAAAATCATTCTTGAGAGTTTTCTGGAAATTTGAACCAGAAATTTAATTCAACGACCGGTCGGATGACCGGTCTGAGTAGTGGACGACCGGTCGGACGATCGGTCGTGATTGGTCCAGCAAGGTTTGGCAGCAGGGTCCTCTGTTGAATGTTCGGACCAGTCGGATGATCGGTCCTGGGCTATGGACGACCGGTCTTCAGTGTAAATTTCTACACTTCTTCCTTTTCTCCTTTGCTTCTTTCTTCCACCCTTTGGCACTTAGTCCCTTGATCTTCAATGCTTGTAAGCAGTGTCTCTAAGCCTTCAATTGATGAATTCTCTCTTTCATTCCTACAACCACAAAACCATGCATTAATTGGGTCTTTAATCATGTATTTCAAGCATAGTTAGTGGTGAAATGAGATTAGAATATACAGATTTAAGAGCTTAACACCCCCCCCCCCCCCCCCCCCCCCCCCAACCAGCATTTTGCTAGTCCCGAGCAAAACATGCGTGAAACAAATTTCATTCTTCAAAACTCAACTCTCCTTTAAAAACTATGCTTCTATACACTCAATGATATGCAAGCGTAAAAAAAATTTGAAATACCCAGTGATAGAAGTTGAAGCCTTGAATTTTTCAGAACATACCAAGTATGCATATGAAATTCCTGCTGATTGATTGATAAATTGAAAAGTCTAAACAATTTAACCTAGTGCGCACAGTGAATGCTCATCTCATAGATTTTCGAGATTATCTTCTTCATAAATCAATTAAAGCATGGATTTAAGGTGTATAGATTAAGAACAAGCCTGTGATAGGAATTTGCCTTACCGTCCTTTCGACGGCTTTCACGCTACTCTCCATTTTCGACTTTGGTTATAGGTAGACCATCCCTCGGTTGGTAATAGGTAGCCCTTTTCAGAATTTTCCACCATATTTTCAATCATTCCCATATTTTCATTATTCCTTTCCTTTTCATACACATTAGACAGGATTTTTAGAAATCCATATCTTTCGTTATTTTCCATGGACAAGGATGGACAAAGTACCCCGGCTTGGTTGCTCAACACCTCAAATCCAAACCTAGCTAATCCACAATTTTAATAATCTTTTCAAAGCATGAGAATCATGTAAAGTGAACTAGGTGTAAAAGTGTTCAAAAATTCTATCAATCATATCAATAGGGAATTCAAATAGAAAACTATCATATTCTAAGTAATTCATGGTTTTCAAAATCGATCACTTCATCTTTCTTTCTTTTATACTTATAACATCTCAAGTGCATAGAAACACGGTTTTCCAAAGGAGTTTTGAATTTTTAGAAAAATAAAAAAATGTTCTTCATATTGCTCGAGATGTTACAAAACACTAGATTCATCCTAGTGATCCCACACTCCCAACCAAATCTTGCATTGTCCTCAATGTAAAAGATATGCAATAAGTAAAACATGAGAGCAATTATAAAATAAAGGGAATGAGGAATGAGAGTACCTGAGAGAACAAAAATTGGAATTCTACCTCCTTCCAACAAACCTATGAAAAAGCAAACCAAAAGTAATAAAATCCTAATCTTAACTACTCTATACCTCCATCAGACTAGGAGATCAAATATCCTGATACACAGGATCAGTCAGAGGTTTGGACATACCATTTGACGAAAAACTCTCAAAGAACGGTTTTAATCGCTGACCATTCGCTTTAAAGATATTACCGTTCCTTCGATTCAACAACTCGACAGTCCCATATGGATAAATAGTTTTCACAATGAAAGGATCGGTCCATCGAGACTTCAATTTCTTCGAAAATAAATGTAGCCGAGAATTATACACAAGGACCTTTTGATTAATCGTGAAGGTCTTACGAAGGATGTTCTTATCATGGAACACTTTTGTCTTGTCCTTGTAAATTCTCGCATTTTCATATGCCTCGTTCCGGAGTTTTGCAAGTTCATTCAATTGAAGTTTACGTAACGAGCTTGCCTTGTCAGAATCAAAATTCATCTTCTTTATCGCCTAATATGCCCTATGTTCTAACTCCACAGGTAAGTGACAAGCTTTCCCATAGACAAGTCTATAAGGAGACATTCTAATGGAGGTCTTGAAAGCTGTACAGTAAGCCCAGAGTGCATCGGTAAGTCGAAGCGACCAATCTTTGAGATCGGGGTTCAATGTTTTCTCCAAAATATGTTTAGTTTTCCTATTGGATATCTCAGCTTGTCCACTTGTTTGTGGGTGATAGAGAGTACTCACCTTATGATATACACCATATTTCTTCATTAAAGCTTTAAATGGGCGATTACAAAAATGAGATCCTCCATCGCTTATAATGACTCAAGGTGTTCCAAACCGGGAAAGGATATTTTTTTTAAAAAAATGAATGATTGTTTTATGGTCATTGTTCTAGCATGGAATCACCTCGACCCATTTTGAAACATAATCAACAGCAAGAAAAATATATAAATTTCCAAAAGAAGATGGGAATAGACTCATGAAATCGATGCCCCAACAATAAAAAATTTTGATTGGTAAGATAGGATTGAATAGCATCATATTTTTAAGGGATATTCCTCCCAATTTCTGATAAGACTCAAACATTTTATAAAACTCATGGGTATCTTTAAACATGGTGAGCCAATAAAACCCACATTGCAGAATTTTGGTTGTGGTCTTTTTAGCCAAAAAGTGGCCACCACACGCCTGAGAATGACAAAAGGAGATGATACTGTGTTGTTCATCATTCGGCACACATCTCCTTATGATTTGATCGGGACAATACTTGAATAAGTACGGGTCAGTCCCATAGGAAATTTCTCACCTCATTGAAGAACTTATCCTTATCTTGCTTTTTCCAATGTGTCAGAATTGTACCTGTAGCAAGATAGTTAGTAATGTCCGCATACCATGGCAATTGGGAGACTTGAAAAAGTTGTTTATCAGGAAACATGTCATTGATCGCAGTCATCTTAGGGGAATCAGTGAGAACAAGTCTAGAGAGATGGTTAGCCACTACGTTTTCTACTCTTTTCTTATCACGTATTTCTATGTCAAATTCTTAGAGTAAAGGGATCCATCTTAACAAGCGTGGCTTAGCATCCTTTTTTGATTGAAGGTACTTAAGCACAGCATGGTCGGTGAATATGATGATCTTGGATCCAATCAAGTAGGACCTAAACTTATCTAAAGCAAAAAAACATGGCTAAAAGTTTTTTTTCTATAGTAGTGTAGTTTTCTTGAGTCGAGTTTAAAGTTCTACTTGCATAATAGATGACGCATGGCTTCTTCTCTTTTCTTTGGCCTAACACCGCCCCAATAGCATAGTCGCTTGCATCGCACATAATTTCAAAAGGAAGGTTCCAATCAGGTGGTTGCATTATGGGAGCACATGTCAACATACCTTTAAGCTTGTCAAAGGCATTTTGACAATCTTCATTCCACTCGAATGAATTTTCCTTTTGAATGAGGTTACATAAAGGGCGAGAGAGTGAACTAAAGTCCTTTATGAACCGTCTATAGAATCCAGCGTGTCCCAAAAAGGACTGCACATTTCATACGCTCTTGGATGGTGGAAGGTTAAAGATAAGATTAATTTTAGCTTTGTCCACCTCGATTCCATTTTGTGAGATGATGTGACTAAGTACTATTCCCTTTTGAACCATGAAGTCACATTTCTCCCAATTCAACACGAGGCTCTTTTCTTCACATCTTTTCAAAACAGTTTTTAAGTGCATAAGGCACTCATCAAAGTTACAACCAAATACAGATAAATCGTCCATGAAGACTTCGAGAATCGTCCCCACCATATCAGAAAAAATACTCAACATACAACGCTGAATAGTGGCAGGGGCATTACATAGTCCAAATGACATCCTTCGATAGGCAAAAGTGCCGAATGGACAAGTGAATGTTATCTTTTCTTGGTCTTCTAGGGCGATCTCTACTTGGTTATACCCTGAATACCCATCAAGGAAGCAAAAGTGAGAATGACCCGCCAACCTTTCTAAAATTTGATCAATCAAATGGTAAGGGGAAGTGGTCTTTCCTTGTGACTACATTTAGCTTCCTGTATTCAATGTACATTCTCCAACCGGTAGTGACTCTAGTTGGTACGAGTTCATTGTTGTCATTGGATACGATGGTTATTTGTTCGCTCGCCTCAAGTGCAAGGCTGCAATGTAGTAATAATTCTCAGTAAGACCGAGGTCGATCCACAGGGAAAGAAGTAAACAATTCCAACTACTCCAATAACCAGAATCCAAGAAGTTTAGGAAAACATTTTTTAACATAAAATAGAAAAATATGATATTTGGAAAGAACTAGAGTAACAAGGATCCACTTGTAGTAGTTCAATACTAATCCATTCATCCAAGCACAACACAATTAGAATCAAAGTTCTATCTCTCATCTAATTGGAGGATATAACATTCAAGCATAAACAGTCCCACTTAAATTTGAAAATCAAATTTCCAGTTCTAATGAAGCACATAGAACTGAAACTTGTAGCCTTCGAAGTAATAGCCATGCCAAGAGACTATGACATGCTCTGGGTTACTACAATTCGAATCTAAACAAACCCATCATGGCAATCTAAGAGAATTGCAAAGAACTCATGTCCGGAGTACACAAACTCTCATAATTCATCTAAAAATCCAAACTTTATTCAAACTAGAAGTTCAAAATCCAAAATTAAGAAAAGGGTACTTGAAATAAAAGAATTAAAGCATTGAAACCAACTACAAATTTCACCTCTAGCTCTAGCTAAGAGGTTAACTAAGAAAAATCATATTAAAATTAGAACTAGAACTAAGAAAAGGAAGGAAAACTAGCTGTAGGAGGCTAGGTAGCCTCCTAGGACTTGAACTCCTTGCTTCCCACGTCCTTGACTGCCTTGGAATAGAAGAGAGCACCTCTTTTTATAATACAGCAAGAGTACGACAACATAACAAAATTTGTTTCGCTTCGTACGGCTTAACCAATGGTCGGATTGCTTTCAAATTTGATCTGTAGCTTCCTTGTAATGTGATCTTTCTCATAGATGATTTAGATTTCCAAGATTATCTTCTAAATGGGCCCACCAATTAGATAAGCGACTGCCTCTCAAAATCATGCAATTCGGGTACCTCCAGAGCCAGTCATCTTGCTTTTAACGTTACTGAGTGTACAGAGGTCGGATTGATCTCAAATTTTGAACATTGGTAGAAACCTTCCTCCTCTAGATGATAGATGGATTAGATTTTACAATTAACTCTAGAATTGGGTACAGAAATTAGAACACTTAGGCCTTTTTAAAAATTGCGCAATTGAATCTTTCTGGATGGTCCATCTTTCTTCAACCAGTACGATCAAACCACACATCCTTTTGATATGAAACTTTGTGGTTATTTATATATGGATGTGGTTTAGAAGATGGTTAGATTAGATTTTTCATATCATCAATGATGGGCCACTTGAACCATTCCAGTGTTGAACAGTGAAATCTGGAAACCTTTTGGATAGTTCGTCATGTTTTGGCCGCCACGGTCAATCCGTAGCTCTAATCGACACGAAACTACTGGGTTATTTCGGTGTCGAGCTCCTCTTCAACATGGATTGTTAGATTTCTAAATATTATCAAGATAAGCCCCAAAAACTGGGCCGAAAAACCAAAAACGAGACTGCCTGTGTTTGAAATCTGCTATAGAAAGTGCATGGCCGTCCAAAGAGCTTGCTGTTTCTGGAGGGTTTGGCCGGCCGGTCGGTGGCTGTGGCCGGCCGGCCGGTCAAAGTTGTAAATTATGACCTTTTCACACTTTTCTTCCTCCGTTGCATTGCATCTTTCCTCCATCTCATATCCTTTATTTCTTTGATCTTCAAGGCATATAAAGTGACTCTTTTAAACATGAATTGGTGAAGCCTCCCTCTCATTCCTACAATCACAAAAACATGGATTAGATGAGTCCTTTAATCATGAAAACCATGCATATAATATGATGTAATGGGTTGGCAAATGTATAAATTAGAGGCTCAACACAACCCTTAACCAACATTTTGCAGTCCCGAGCAAAACATGCGTGAAACAAGTTCAAATCTCCAAAACCAAACTCTCCTTCAGAAACTATGCTTTTATACATTTCAAGACATACAAGTACAAAAATCAGAGAAACTAGATGATAGAAGCTGAAACCTTAAACTTCTCAAAACATAATAAGTGTTCATATAGAATTCCCACTGATCAATTGATAAATAGAAGAACTTGAACAAAGTCAACCTAGTGTGCATAGTGAATGTTCATCTCATGATTTTTCGGGACTATCTTTTTCATAGATCAACTAAACTATGGGTCTAAAAGTGCACAGATCAACAACAAGCCTATGATAGGAATTTGTCTTATCGTCCTTTCGACGGCTTTCACACTACGTCCCATTTTCGGCTTTGGTTATGGGTAGACCATCTCCCGGTTGGTAATTGTTATAGTATCAAATTGGTGGTTAAAGATATCGAAGACTCAAGACCCGTAAGCGCTTTTCTAGCTTCATTGTTCAACCCGCGAGCCCTTATGGTCGAAGCTCGCATATCATGGAAGTATGGTATACACTCCCAAATATGCGAGCAAGCTTGGTCGCTGGTCATTGGATGGGGGCATCTTCATAATCCGTCTGCCTTTACTCCTTGGTTATAAAACAAAGGTTCCGCATGCGAGTAGCTCGACTCGTGGTTCTCAAACGACGTTATCCCCGAGCGCGAGCATCCTCTGCCTTTTTAGTACCAGCAGCCCGTATAGGCTAGTTTGGGCTTGTTTCCATTCATAACTCCGAACATCTCTATCAAGAAACGTAATTAGCTAGACACCTAAACCGGTTATATCATCTAAGGATTAGCAGGATAAGCATCTTGTCCCCTGAAATCAACATTGATCTTAACGGCTTGCGTAAAGACTAGATCACCCGGATTTGTATAAATAGATGGTCCCACAAATGGTAAAGACACACAACCTCTAAGCTCATTTCCCACCATTTACTCTACTACCATATCTCGTCTAACTTAAGCTTCGGAGGGCCAATGGCTGAATGCCGGCCACCCTTAGTTTTCTCCTTTACTCTTTTAGGTTTGGAGGGAAGCTTACTCGAAGGAAGGTGAACGTCTGGAGGAACCTGTTACTAAATTAGATGTAAACAGATTGGCGCCGTCTGTGGGAACGCTTTCAGAATTAGCCATTCTCATCGCTGATCATTATCTCCCACTATGCCTCCCAAAAAGACAGTTCATCCTTCCACTTCAAGGCAGATGTTACCTCCGCCTGACATCCTTGAACCAACATCCAATCTCCCTTAGACCGCATGCACGAGCATGAAATTGCATCGGGTAGTCTAACACGACAACCTATGCATACACGTGCGGAAACTTAAAGAGCAAATAGAATTATGGCTAAACCTAAGAGAGGGGGTGATTAGAACCTTTTAAAATTCTTTCGCCTACTTAACAAATTTAGCAAATTAAACTACGTAAGCAATTAACACTTCGGCTTTCAAGCCTAAGTGGGTCCAATCAAAAGACTAGTAAATGATACATGCAATAACAACCTAGTCTATTCAACACATGTAGACTATAGAGGATGGGTCAACAAAAGCTCAAGTCTACATGAGGAGTGAAAGTACATCATGTGTGTGTGTGTGCCTATCAAGTGCCTAGCATACATTCCTAACTAAGCATTCATAATTAACAAGTTAAACGCAATGCAAAAAGAGAAATGTGCTCAAGAACAATCACAAACACAAGGATGTATAGTGGTTCGACTACTTGTCTACTCCACTCCCGGTTCAAGTACTCAACCCCTTTAGTACACCTGCATTCACTGGGGAGTTTAAATCTGGTTCCTCCCAACCAAGGTGTTTTAACTCGGAACCACCCAACCGGGGAGTTTACAGGTTCCTCCCAACCTACACGTTTGCACCCGTGTTGGTGGCTCTCCCTTGGAGACTTTGTTTAGGCCGACTAATGAGCCAAGGAACGGCTGACGTCCCTAAATTTAGGTTGACTAATAGGCTAAGGATCAGCTAACGACCCTAGTTCGAGTTTGTCAAACAAACTCTACACTCAACTCCCATAGGGAATTGAGTGGATGGACTCCTAACAAGACAACCTTACTTGTCAGATTGAGCCCCTTTGTAGCGCCACTTTGGGTTGCTTCTTCTCACTCTCCCGTGCTTGAATCAGCTCCCCTTGTGCTCCCCCGATCTTTGACGCCGCTGCTTTGCCAAGGCTTCAGCTCCAAGATCAGGTACCTTACATGTGATGCTCCATTGGAGATGCCCAAGGTGCTAGGAAATGGTGAATCCTCTATAAATGGTAGGAAATGGGTTTCCTAGAGGAATACACCTATTTGGACTCCTAGGTACTGTTTAGACAAGTGATTTAACTATCATCAAGGTGTCTAAACCCTAGGAATCAAGAGGGAACAAGTCCATTCTCAAGATGCCATTGAATGGCCCAAGCTTGTGATGAAAACACAAGGAGAATGACTTGGTTTGGGTTTGGAATAGAGCTTCTAATAATCTCTAGTAATGGTAGCTTCTATCTCCTCAAAATCTCCTCTCTTTCTGCTAAAAAATGAATCCCCATCTTTAAATAGATTTTCTTCCAACGGTAAAAAAATGGGCATATTCGTGCATCTCCGATTGATCGAAAAAGGATCCGATTGATCGGAGACTAGTCCGATTGATCGGAGACATGTCTGATTGATCGAAAATCAATCCGGTGGATTCTCTGGAAGATATTTCGATTGATCGGAAAGATGGTCCGATTGATCGGACTGACCCCTTCCGATGGATCGGAAGACCGTCCGATTGATCGAAAATATGTCTAGTGGATTTTCAAAGTTGCTGGAAAAATTTTCGATTGATCGGAGCTTCTCTCCAATGGATTGAAGTCCTATCGGAGCCAATGTCCGATTGATCGGAGATCAATCAGAAATTGCTGTTTGAGCTATTTTGATTACAGCAGCTTCCACCTCTTTAATTAGTCTAACTAATCATGTTTTTCATGGAGTTCTAAGACTAATGATGATGACTAAAGGTATACCTAGTTGGTGCAAGTCATCTAAGAGGTAAAGGGTTAGGTTTTGGTCAAGGTTAAGGCACACCAAGGCATCACATTTACCTGTTTCTTCTTCCTTGATGCAGCAGGGCCACTTGAGTCTTCGGTCTTCGTCTTCATTAAGCTCAACCGACACTAGACCCACTGACCTAAGTGATTGACAAACAAGGTGCACTAGTATGCCACAGAAAAGTGCACTAACAGGGCATTCCTCCGATAGAGTCCAAGCTGCCGCCACAGAACTCGTTTCACGATGTATCTGGCGGTCACGATGACATTATGCGCTTCGTCGGAGATACGCTTCTTACCCTCAAAGCTGGGCTTCAAACCTTATCTAATTGGTTTGATCAGCATTTCCCTGAGCCACAACAGCTTTTAGAAGGGCCGCCACTGCGATCTGTACCAGTTGCCTCCAGACATTCTGCAGGTGAGCCACGAATCCAGCAAAATCCTCCTTCAAATCGAATGCCACTCAGCAATCAAGTTCCGGTACCTCCTCCATAATCTATACATTCCAGTAGCTCTCGACAACAACGATCTCAGGGATCCGCTGTTGAAACCTCGAGTTACACTTTACCTTGGGAAGGGGATCTTAAGAGAATCGAAGATCGCTTCACCGATATGGAGCAACGGTATCGGTCTAACCTTCCACCTGTCACTTTTGCATCAATCCATTGATTTGAACCTCTCTTCACCGGCGAGGTTATGGACGCCCCTTTTCTTAGAAAATACCGAATGCCTAGCATCGCCCCGTATACCAGTATCGGCGATCCTCTCCAACATCTGGAGACCTATAGGTCTCTCATGGAGCTAGAAGGATATGGTTCAGAAATTATGTGCAGGGCTTTTTCCTTAACTCTAAAGGATGCAACACGTACATGGTTTCGAGGCTTGAAACCTCGATCTATCGAGCCCTTCTCCCAATTATCGGATCTCTTCCTCTCTCAATTTATGGGAAGCCTCCGCACAAAAAAGCCTGCATCTCATTTAACGGATCTAAAGCAATAACATGAGGAAACAATTAAGGAGTTCACAGTTCAGTTCACTGCAGAAGCCGTCCAGACTAAAGGTTATACTGAAGACAAAGGCCTCACCGCCCTTATAGCGGGAATCACAAGCAAAAAATTTTGGTTCGCCCTGGACAAAAACCATCCAAAAACCATGACGGAATTCCAAGCCAAGGCTAAAAAATACATCAATGCAGAAGAAGTCGCTTTGTCACGTCACAATATACAGGGCAAGAAGCATAAGTCTGAGGAGATTTCTCCTCCTGATAAGAAATACCCGTGGGATCGGCGGGATCGTTCCCCTAAGAAGCCCTATTCCGGTAAATATCATAATTATACACCTCTCAACCAATCTCGTAAGAAAGTATTAATGGAGATCAAGCACAAATCTTATTTGAAGTGCCCTCCAAGGATCAAGTCTGATCCTTGTTAGAACGCTTTTTAGAAAAAGGGGAAAGATCAGATCTACTCGTCAGCAGTCCTTCTTTCTTTTTTTCGTGTTTCATTTATTCTGGGGGAATTCTGAGTATAGAGACATTCATAGACAATCATAAGCAATCAAAAAGTGTACACAAGAGAGATATCGCAAGGCGAATTTTATTCCAGAGATTCTGAGATCTTTTACATTCCAGGCTGTGATACTGGTCACAAGCCTTTAATTGCATCAACGGTTGATCACCCTTGATTGGAAGGCAAAAGACTAATCCGCCGGGGATTATGGTCTTGAGTTCATGGTCGTTTAGACCTTTGTTTTCTTGTTATGGACTGAGCCACATTTGTTAGACACGCCGGATGTCTATGTCCCATTTTCTTTCGGTATGTCCGGGTTGAGAGACTGTCAGGATTCGAGTGTTGCAACTCGGGGCCCGCGCCTGTTACTGTGAACAGGTGACCGCTGGAATACACGAACCTCGAATGTTGGTCGGCATGACCCAAGGCCCGCGCCCGTACTTTTATGACGGGTGACCTTATGAAAGCACTCCACAACGTTCCCGAACGAGGGTTTTAATCGAGTGGTGCAACTCGGGGCCCGCGCCTGTTACTGTGAACAGGTGACCACTGAAATACACGAACCTCGAAATGTTGGTCGGCATAACCTAAAGCCCGCGCCCGTATTTTTATGACGGGTGACCTTAGGAAAGCAATCCGCAACTACCTCATCAGCTCAACCGACGGACCCGTTGTCGATGGGTAGGGCATCGACGGTCTTTTTCATAGTGGCAGTCCATAGCAAGATGTTTCAAGCTTAGTTAGAACTCTTTGTTTGTGGTTTCTTGTGGTAACCATAACCCCTTAGGTTTAGCCTCGGACCTTTATCCGGGATGAATAGAGCTTTGTACAATAAAGTAAATGTATTTCTTCTGGAGTCGGGCGACTCGTCTTCGAGAACACTCTTTCTTCTGAGTATTTTCAGTGATCTATTTGGGATCAAGTAAGCTTTATCGAGCCAAGATCTTTTGAGGATCCAAATTCAATGGGCTGGATCGGCTGCTTCGATGCTTGTAAGTGGCTAAGTATAGGGTCCGATGGGTACCCACATATGCCAATTTCTTATGAATAATGGGGATCGGTGCCCCGTGAATGCTTGACTCGGCTGTTGGATAGCCTGAGTACTTCAACTTTGCCTCGGCGTCTTCGAGATCGCGGTTGATTTCAACTGGCATTAGTCAATTTTCAAGCCAACAGGGCACTTCTTAGGGCTGAAAATGACTGAGTAGTGGACCTGTTCGCGGTCTGATTAGAGAGACTAGAGAGTATTATCGATAACCATCTCTGAACAGGGGTGGATTACGTCCACGAAGATCGCGGTGCGATCGCATTCCGATTTGCTTAGCAAAAGTCAATTTTCGAGCCAACAGGGCACTTCCCAGGGCCGAAAATGACTAAATAATGGACCTGTCTGCGGTCTAATCAGGGAAATTGATGAATATTATCGATGACCGTCTTTGAATAGGGATGTATTACGTCCACGAAGATCGCGGTGCGATCGCATTTCAATTTGCTTAGCAAAAGTCACTTTTCGGGCCAACAGGGCACTTCCCAGGGCTGAAAACGACTAAGTAGTGGACCTGCTTACGGTCCGATCAGGGAAATCGATGAGTATTACCGATGACCGTCTTTGAACAGGGGTGGATTATGTCCACGAAGATCGCGGTGCGATCACATTTCAATTTGCTTAGCAAAAGTCAATTTCAGGGCCAACAGGGCACTTCCCAGGGCTGGAAATGACTAAGTAGTGGACCTACCGATCACTTGATTAGGGTATTCGAGGGTCCTGAGATCGGATAACCTCGTCGTGGTGCATGATTATGGTGTATCATGTCATGTAGAAGAAAAGCTTCCCTCTCGGGCTCGGTCCAATTCCGCCCGATTCTTCTCATTTTCAGTCGTTTCGGCTCTTTCGGAAGGATTTTCGGGGCTACCAAATTGGCTAAGTGTTGGTTGTTTTGGACCAAAACACTGATTTGGGACATTTATCATTGACCGTTGGAGAATCTGATCCGATGGATGGATAGATCTCGTCGAGATGCATCCGGCGGAAGTGATTTCATCAAAATCGGATTCCGGACGAAGGCGGGGCGAGCGATCGAAGGTCCACCCCTCCCATCAGCGTCCAGGCGCATGGAGGGGTGGATATGCAGGCGCATGTGGCATTTTTAGCAAGGTTCCAGGCGCATGTGGTAGGGAGGTGGGCGCATGTCCCATCTTCCGGGTGCATGTGAAGTGTTTTTTATGAAAAAACAGATGGAGAAGAGGTGTTCCAGGCGCATGTGGCAATGCACATGAGCCTGGACTCAAAGAGTGGGCGCATGTCCCTCCTAGACTTAGCAGATTTTCAGGATTTTCCGGTGGGAAAAGCCGGCGCATGTGATGGAATAAGCCGGCGCATGTGGGGGATATGTCGCCGCATGTGCCCAGCACTTAGAAAATTTCAGGATTTTCTTCCTGAACTTGGGATTCCGGCAAGGAAATCCCTTTCCGGCGAGGGTTTCCGGCGAGGAAATCCACTCCGGCCAAGGCATCCGGGGGGGAAAAAAAGTAAGCGCATGTGGTGCTTACATCACTCTGAGGTCGGCAGGGGATGATCTCGTCCTGATGAAATGAGGTGACTTCACTATTTATAGGAGGAAAATCGGGTTCGGGTCTACCCGGCGGGTATTTCCCGGCGCATGTGCCAGAAACAATGCCAAGTGCATGTCAGAAAAATGCACCGGGCGCATGTGGTGGATCCGGGCGCATGTGCTTTACCGGCGCATTTTCCGGCGCTTTTCGAAAAAGTGTTCGGATCACTTCCTTTCACTACTAAGGTGCAAGCGCATGTGGTTAGAGGCCAGGAGCATGTCCTTTGCCGGCGCTTTCCCACTACTTAGCTAGATTTTCAGGATTCCAGCACTTAGAAAATTTCAGCATTTCAGCTCCGACGGGGGCCTCCAAAGGACAGCTACCTTTTCTAGACATGCACTCACTGTCGCCAAGCCACTTCTAGGCTATGATTAACCTCCTGAATGAACTGGATGGGGTGTGGAAGTCCAGATGTTGCTAATTTTGGTACTTCCTTCCTAATTTGGAGCCTCCGGGTCGGCTTGTCGTATAGGAACGTTGCTCCGGGGAGCGCGCGCATGGAAATATTCATCATAATGACTTCAAACTTGCTATTTAAGGGTTTTGGGGCGCTCCGAATCCTTTGGCAAAGAAGCGCATGTCCAGTTCCACTTTGAAATGGTAGCTGTAGGCTTACGGACCCCTTTTTGTCAGTTCCGGGCAAGGACGAAACGCATTTCGAGGTGCGCAGGTAAAAATATGCATTGGATGACTTTGAAACTTGCAGGTTAAGGGTTTTAGGACATTTCAGATCATTTGGAGGTGAAGCGCATGTCCAATTCCTCTCCAAAATGCTGTTTATGGATTTTGGTCGCTACCAAGCGATTAGGGTTGTGCTGGCATTTTCAGGGCTTTCCCGGCCTCAAAACTTATCCAAATCATTGCCACTAGACCATGGGATGTTGTTTTATAATGGGTACAAATTTGAGCCCCAACAAGTGCCCCCCCGGTGTGCTGCGCTGGATGCTTACGTCATGCCAGTGCAGTGCACCGGTCCCCCAGGCTCAAGTATAAATAGTTGACTCACTGAGTCATTCCACACTTTTCCGAGTCAGAAAACTTGATTTCTCCCAAGGTGAGAGAGATCACCCTCAGGGTACAGGCGCATGTGGTCCCCTTGTGGGCGCATGTGGTCTGCCATTCATTTTTGGACAGAGAACTCCCTCAAGCGCATGTCAAACTGCCTCTGAGGATGTGGGCGCATGTCCCAGGCGCATGTGGTTCTGGGCATGCTCCCAGGGCACTTCCCGGAACTTGTGTTTTCTCAAAACATTAGAGATGGGCGCATGTGGGGCTGACACATGCGCCTGGGGCTTGAGCTTCAAACTCGTTCATCCTCTTCTTCTGAGCCAGGCGCATGTCGGATTGCACATGCGCCTGATGCTTTGTATGATGAACTTCAGATTGTGAAATTTATGGATTGGGCGCATGTGAGGGGCCACATGCGCCTGGGGCTCCACCTTGGGCGCATGTGAGCTCAACACTTAGCCAAAAGTCCCATTTTTAGCCCCTGCTTTGCACTTGGTAGAGAAATGGCATTTCCAGCTCCGTTTCTTAGTCAAATTTAGTGCTGTTTGAGGCTAGATCACTTAAAATTCAAGCACGATTGGAGCTTAGTGCCTTGGGCCTGCAGTTGACTGCCTACTTTGGCCTGTCACGGCTTGCAAATGTCTATTTTAGGCAGGTTCAGAATATGTCTGCCAAAGTGCGCTTATAGCGTCCCGATTGCTTGTAAAGTTGTTGTGTGCGAACAGATGCATATATATGATGCTGAAACTGTTTCCTGACTCTGTCCAGTATCTGTCTATAAGCACCTGGACTTGTCAAGATTGCTTTTAGACTAAATGCATGGATGTATTGTGGGTTCAATCTATGATTTTGTGTGTGCATGCATGTATGATGGCAGTTGCTTTGTTATGAAATGCGTATGATGATTGAGATGCTATGCTCTTGATTTTGTTGCTTTCATGCTCTTCATGCTGTGCTCTACATGCTGTGCTTGTATTTGTGATATGATTTCGTTAGGCTATTTGCCCGTGTGTATCGAATTGTTTTCTAATGTTGTTCTGTTTACGCATTGCAGTGAATTGCAGTAGCGACAATGGGATCTTCTGGTGAAACTTCTGGGTCGCATGCTTCTGGTCCAACGCCGATGAAGCACGGTCGGAAAAGAACAGCTGAAGGTCCTTCTAACCCTCCTCCTCCAAGACGTAACTCTCGCTTCTTTCCTATGGTCAAACCCGAGATCAAGGATTTCTCGGAGCGTATTGGGCAGCTTCCTCATGAAGTGCTAGTACGCATCTTTGTCAACAAGACAGCGCCTGAACCCCCGCAGCAGGGAACAGAACAAGAGTGGGTCTATTGGTATGCCCAACTTGCTGGTGTGGCGAGTGCCATTGAGGCAGATCCTCAAGATATACCTGTTCAAAATGTAGAAGAGAATCTAACAGGTCAGAAAGGTAAGAAGAAAGGAGGACGAGGAAAACACCGATTAAGGTGCTCAGTCAAGCGGAGCGATTGACACAGCTCCTCGACTCGAAATATGAAAGGATGAAGATTGGATGGGAGAGCAACAAGATCACTGCTGAGCGTGGCATCTGCATCACGAACCCCTACAATGGCGAAGTCATCTTGCACCAGAAGTCTCTTATGAGGTGTAAACCTTTTCCGAGGATCGAGCCATCTGATGTTCGTAGACCTAGTCAGTTCTATGGAGTGGAGAGATGGTCTTCAGTTCCTGAGAGATTACTCACCGCCACCCTGGGAAGCAACGGGAAGCAACAAAAGGTTGGTGGGATTAAGGAAATGACTTTCCTCATGCCTACATGTGATCCGCATGCACCTTATCCGACTCATTTCTTTGAGACGGTGCGTCAAAGATTCCTTCCTATGAGCACGTCCGCAATGTGGGAGACTTCGAGCTTCCGTACCCGAGGGCATCTGAATCGTCGTGACAGCTACATCCCCTGGGCGAAGGAGATTCTGATCCGGCACGAGGCTGTGGTGAGGGAGGTCGGGCTCTACTATGCCATCGAGGCGACTGCCGGCTTCTTTCCGCGAGATCCGACGATTCTCAGGGGCTTCTTAAATTACTGGAGTTCCGTTACCAACTCTTTCCATCTTCCTCAAGGAGAGATAAGCATAACCCTCTGGGATCTTAAGATGATGGCGGGCCTGCCCATACGCGGCGGGTATTATCACGAATATATCCCCTCTGATGAAGAATTGTCTGGCTTCAGGCACGAAGGTGATCGGAAGGCCTATCATTCCAAGGCGTGTTTGGAGTTGTTCAATGAACTGCAACAATTTGACTGCATTACAAAGATACACTATGAAGATTGGTCAGTCTACTTCAGCCACGGCTTGAAGTAAGTCTTCGCGGGACGTCTTCTTTCTTTCTTCTCATGATGTATGTTCTTTCCTTTTGCGTAGCTTCTTATGAGAAGTTCTCTCTCCTTTCTCTCTTTCAGGATCGACTACGAAAAATATAAGGTTGATGTTAAAAGAGTAAGAGCCTTACGACAACGCTTTCAACGGAAATTTCCTTGCCCAAACGTATTGTCTCCCACTTGTGAGCTAGCAGGCTTCCTCGCTTACTGGTTGTCTGCAGTCGCGCTTCCCAGCTCGAAGGGTGCTGATGGCGTCAGGGTTTCTTGCTTCGTCATGGCAGGTGCCCTTACCAGTGGCCAACGTCTTGCTATAGCGCCACCTGTACTCTGCAGCATATATAGAGCGTTTGGTTATGTTGCCAATAATCCGGACAAACCTGCTGATGGGATGGATGCGGCCTATTGCCCGTGGCATTATTTCTGTGGCTGGTTAGGTGTTTATTTTCCATGGGTATATGGCATGAAGCCTCACGCCTACTTCTTTCCGGACCGAGCGCCTCTTATCAGGTTCATGAAGGCCAAGATGGTGCTTAAGACGCCAGAATGTGTGTCTTCAAGGATCTGCAATGAGAATGAAGTTGACTTCTACCATTTTCCTGCTTCCATTACTGATGAAGATATCGAAGTCATCGATGATGAGGATTCAGTTGACTCTTCTGATAGAGAATTCCTAATATCAATCCGGACCGCCTCTCTCCCGTTCCGCGAAGGCATGGAGTTCTGGCGCGAGCCTTATTATCCGAGCAGGTTCGCCAGACAGTTCGGCTACGATCAGGGTGTTTCGTCGACTCTTCCGAGCGTAACGAGGATAGAACGAGCATATGGCACGGGTCCTGTCCATTGGGAGTGGATGTGGGACCAGCTTTTGTTGACGCGAACTGGCGTGAGGTTCGTGTTGCCTGGCGGTAGTCGACGTCCTGCGACTTCTTACGGTTGGATGAGATGGTGGGTGCATCAGTATGTGCGCATCCGGGATGCCAAACCTGTCGATTTCCCTCTCTATCTCTCTCCTCCAAAGTTGACTGACGTTCCTGAGGACAGTCTTGGTTATCTTCGTGAGCAGCATGAGGCCGTCGGAGTTCCCGGTACCAGCCATCTGACTTCCTTGAACGTGCCGATCACTCGTAGGAAAGAAGGTGGAGCGTTAGACGGATGGTATTGCTTTGGGGTCCCTATACAGAGACGTCAGCAAGGGGTCGGATCTTCACGTCCTCCGGCAGAGAATGCTCCTCCGTCTGTCGAAGAGGATGGGCCTATGGAAGGCATGGCAGGAGTTAGACCTTCTGATGATTTTGTTGACGATCTTCCACTGGGCCGCGCGAGAGATCAGCTGAGAGTCAAGATAAGACTCACACCAAGAGTTCGCCCGTTCGCACCTGAGAAGAACTTAAGAAAGGCAGAAATATTACATATCAAGAAGTGGGGGAGTTTGGATCCGTCGTTGCAGATCAATCTTCCGAAAGTAGTGGCGGGTGCGACTGCTGCCGATAGTCGTGAAGAAGGTGAGCTTCGGTCTGGTGCTACAGAGGAAATTGCAGACGAAGAAGATATGATTGCCGACAATCGTGACGGAGGTGAGTCCGAGCCTATAGACGTCGAGGGGGACAATGCCGACGGCGGTTCTGAAGCCGGTGATGGTTCGGGGTCACGGCTCGAAGATGAGCCTGTAGATTATTCTGGCGATGACTGGGGAGCGGATCGTGCTAATGATCACAGCAACGATGATTCCCTCGCGAACTATTATGATAACGATGCCGGAGTCGGGGGCGTAGGTGATCTTGATGATGCTGCCATGGCAGCGCTCGAAGCACAACTCTACGACAACGTCAGGGTCCAACCTTCTTTCGAGCCTTTAGTCTTAGTTTCTCAGGCTGTTGTGGCACCGACTATGAGGTTATCAATGGATGTTCCTCCTTGTTTGCCCATTCGTGTTGATAACATCGAGGAATCCGTTCCTGGGGTTGAGATGCGTGAGGGGAACGTCGATTCTTCTTCGGTCTTTCCATCAGGCTAGTCATTGCAAGCGAATTGTTCTGTTAGTTAGAGGTCGTGGATGCGTCACGCCCTGCTGCAGTCGAAGTCGGACCCAATATTCCGCGAGCACAAGGTAAGAAATGCGATTGTGGTTCTGCTTTTTACTTTTCTTCTTTGGTTCCTGCATAATCATACTAACCATATTTTGTTATTATTATCTTATTTCTACAGATCTTATTGGGTCAATACCTGCCTCTGCTACTTCCGTCGCGTCGTCTCCGGTTGTGACTATTGAACTGTCGGGCGAAGCTTTGGAAACAGTTGTTGATTCCGGGACATGCATTGCGGGACCTTCGGAGCTTGCTGTTGATCTTCCTGCCGTTCCTGGTACGACTACTTCGCATTTTACATTAGATTATGACTTGTAGTTTCTGCTTCCATTTTTGGTAACTCATCATTTGTTTGTCTTGCATTCTTTCTTACAGCTGCTGTCGATTCTAATGTCACCATTGCTATGATGCCGGACATTCCTGCATTTGAACACTTAGATTATTTTGGTCAGAGCGTGTTGAAGGGCCTGCTGTCTAGCCTTGCGAAGGCGTTGGCCGATCCACAAGAATGGCATATGCTGGGCGCTGGCTTGAAAGCGCTGGAAGCTTGTGTCGGAGTAGTTGGGTCTGATGCGCTCGTGGTTGTTAATCACATCTCTGCGTTCGAAAGCTCCCTCGTAAACGTGGCGGCTGCTGAGCGCGTCGAGCCCGATCCTGCTATCGAGGAGAAGCGTAGAATTGTAGAGTCTTAGAGACCTGCAGTGGAACGCCACGCGCATTCTACAGCGAACGCACGAGAATCCCTACAAAATAATAAGATACAGTATGAAGGGTGCTTGGGCTGTATAGCTGAAATCGACGCTGAGATTGAGCGTCTGCGAGCGGAGAAGATCGCCGTGAGCTTCGAAGCTGCCCGTCTCGAGTCAGTAGTTACTCAGGGTCAGATAACGGTCACGCGGCTCGAGAGTGAGGGTGAAGCAGCGCGCAAGCAGTTGGAGGATTTGACTGCTGAACTCCAACATGTTCCTGATCCTGCGGAGGTGTTATCTACAGCAAAGTCAGCGATGGAAACTGCCAGGGTGGCCGTGATCAGGCTGATATCGGGATGTTTGGAGAAGCTTTGATCTTTCGCTCCCGATGCTCTCCTTCTTGACTTCAAATGTATAGAAATGATCGCAGGATCTTACCTTTAGAAAATTTTGTAGTTGGTGTAAGAGATACTTACCTTTTGACCATTCATGTATACGACGTCGGAAAAGATGTCAATCAAACTTTTGTTAAATGAAATGACAATAGCAATTACTTTTCTATCGTGTTATGCTTGTGTGATGTGTGTTAGAATGGTCTACAATAATAACAATAATAATCGCAATTCTAGTAAGTGATGAATGTAGAATGAAATGAAAAGAGTAATACTTCCCTTTGTCGTCGATTTCGGGAGTGTCCAGGGTTTCTGAACTCGGGATATGCTCGTGTCGTAGACGAATGGTCCTTCTTAGTTATTTCTCCATAGCAAGGGTAAGGAAGACCTGCAAGAATACAAAATAACTGATTAGCTTTTGTAACTACAGGCTTATCTACTGTATTCTACTCCATTTCATTCTCCGTTTCTATCCTTACTTATTACATTTCCTCTCTTGGGGAGTTTACATTTCTCATATTCATGTAAAGGAAAGTAACAGGTTGACTGTTAGGGGTAATATTTCTTCAGGAACCGGCCATTAATTGCAAAACCGGCTCCGCCACCGTCGAAATTCACTAAACGGTAGGCCCCGTTGGAGTAGACTTCTTCTACGATGCATATCGAGTCCCACTTAGGGTCGAACTTGCTCTTTGTAGTGTGCGCGGCTGTCGGTCGCTTCATTACGAGTACCAAGTCACCCTTCTTGAAGGATCTACCCCTGACTCGCTTGTCATACGCTGTCGAGATATGCTTCTGGTACATCTCTAGCCGTTGTTGTGCCGCGAGCCTCTTCTCGTCCAAGGCATTGAGCTCGACCATCCTGAGCTCAGCATTACGTTCATCTGTCAAGGAGTTGCGAAGTGCTACCCACAGGGACTCGACCTGAACTTCCATCGGGATGATGGCCTCTGTGCCGTATACCAGTGAAAAGGGAGTAGCCCGCGTTGCTGTGCGGTGCGTAGTACGATATGCCCAGAGCGCTTCGGGCAACCGTTTGTCCCAATCTTTCTTATTCTCTGCCACTGTTTTCTTCAGAATTTTCACGATGGTTTTGTTGAATGCCTCAACAAGTCCGTTTGCAGGAGGATAATAGGGTGTTGAGTAGCAATGCTTGATCTTGAACTTGGCACACAGCTTGTCGATCACAGCATTTCGGAAGGGCGTGCCATTATCCGTGACGATCCGATCAGGAATACCATGTCTATAGATGATGGCGTTCCGGATGAAACCCTCCACTTGTTTAGCTTTCACGTTCTTCAGGGCCACAGCCTCAGCCCACTTAGAGAAATAATCTGTTGCCGCCAGTATGTACTGGTGCCCTTGAGAGGAAGAGGGGCTCATGGGGCCTATCACATCCATACCCCAGGCCGCAAAGGGCCAAGACATCACTGACTGATGCGGCTCTTCTGGAGGTATATGTATGATGTCAGCATGTATCTAACACTGATGGCATTTTCTGACGTAGTCCATCGCGTCTTACACCATGGTAGGCCAATAATAGCCCATGTGCCGCACTCGATGATGTAGGTTCCGTCCGCCTTAATGGGCACCACATTCTCCTCCGTGCGCCTCTCTCAGCGTATCATGAACTTCTTCTTGGGCCAGGCATCTTGACAGCGTTCCATCGCTGGAGCGTCGATACAGTACCTCTTCTAAGAGGACGAACGAGCTGGCACGCCTTCTGACTTGAGTGCGCATCTGCGGATCCTCGGGTAAGAACCCATACTTCAAGTAATCAGAGAATGGCCTTCTCCAATCTTCATCTTCTGTGATCTCAAAGCAATGTACGGGACTTACACTCGTGACATTCTCGGCCGCTGTGAGGGATGGTAATATTCTCCTTTCTTCTATGGTGACTTGAAGTGGGCTGCCCCCTGGGTGCGCGAGAGTCGCGGCCAGGTTAGCCAATGCATCTGCTTGAGAATTTTCAGCTCTTGGGACGTGTGACACTGTACTGTCCCGAAAATGATCGAATAGGGCTCGGGCCTGATGGCAAAGAGATGACAGCTCTGGCTTGCGGACTTCATATTCCGTCATAAGCTGTCCCACAACTAACCGAGAATCACCGTATACCTGTAGTGATCGGATTCGCATGTCTCGCGCCAACTGTAACCCAATGATGAGGGCCTGATATTCTGCTTCGTTGTTTGTGCACGACGGCACTATTGTGAATGAGTAGGGCAACAAGTCTCCTTGAGGACTGATGAAGATCACACCGGCCCCTGATCCTGCAGCTCTGGAGGCTCCGTCGAAATACATCCGCCATTGCTTCGCGACCCTTACCATCATGGCCTGGTCGTCGGGAAGATCACATTCCATTTCCATGTTATCCGGTATTGGGTGAGCTGCTAGAAAATCGGCTATCGCCTGCCCTTTAACAGCTCGAGACGGCAGATACGTGATGTCGAACTCGGATAGCAGTAGAGCCCGTTTGGCTAAACGCCCGGACAACATAGGTCGGTTCATCAGGAACTTCATAGGATCTGCTCTGGAGATTAATGTAATCTGATATGACAGACAGTAATGCCTCAACTTCTTCACAGCGAATATCAAGGCCAGGCATATCTTCTCTATCGGTGAGTAATTAAACTCAGCGCCGACTGAGCGTGCGGCTCAAATAATACAGAGCATTCTCTTTCCCTTCTTCATTCTTCTGGGCGAGCAGTGCCCCCAGTGAGTTCTCTCCCACTGCTACATACAGTATCAGAGGCTTTCCCTCGATTGGCGCTGCGAGAACTAGAGCTTTCCCGAGTAACTCTTTGAGGGAATCGAAGGCTTTCTGGCACGCTTCGTCCCACTCGAAGCGGACGTCTTTCTTGTTCAGCCGAGAGAAAGGCTGGCAGCGACCTGACAAGTTCGAGATGAACCGCCGCAAGTAAGCAACTCTCCCTTGGAAGCTTTTCAGCTCTTTCAGATTCTTCGGGGGAGGCATTTCTCGAATCGCCTTGATCTTCGTGGGGTCAATCTCAATTCCCCGATGCCTGATCACGAAGCCAAGGAATTTTCCGGAGGACACCCCAAAGGCACACTTCAACGGGTTCATGTGGAGGCTCTTCTTCCTCAACCTCTGAAATACTAGCTTCAAATGTTCGCGATGCTGTTGATGTCCGTCGGACCTCACTACCAGGTCATCGACATAGCATTCCACATGCTTGTACATCATGTCTTGGAAGATCACCTGCATTGCTCTCTGATACGTGGTGCCTGCATTTTTCAGCCCAAACGGCATCACCCGATAACAGAATATCCCGAGGGACGTGCGGAAGGCAGTGGATTCTTCGTCTTCTGGAGCCATTCGGATCTGATTATACCCTGAGTAGCCGTCCATAAAGGACATCGTCGTATATGCTGACGTGCTATCGATCAAGAGCTCCGGGATGGGTAGAGGAAAGTCGTCTTTGGGACAAGCCTCATTTAGGTTGCGGAAATCAACGCACACCCGGATCTGGCCGCTCTTCTTCTTCACAGGTACTATGTTCGAGATCCATTTGGGATACTGAACTTCCCTGATAAACCCGGCCTGAAGCAGCTTCTTCACTTCTTCTTCTATCTTCGGGACGATGTCAGGATGAAAGCGCCTCTGCGGCTGCTTGACTGACCTCTTCTCCTTCGCGATATTCAACCTGTGCATCGCGATTGCCGGGTTCAGTCCTGGCATTTCAGAATAGGTCCATGCGAACACGTCTCTGTTCTCTTTCAGGAGTTGAATGTAGCTCTCCCTCTCTTCTTCTGGAATGTTCTTACTGATATAAGTATTCCTCGGCTCTTCGGTGGTCCCCAGATTGACTTCTTGTAGCTCATCTATCGTGGGCTGACCCCCATCTTCGATCTGCTCTGGCGCGGCACTCGGCTGTATGACTTCATTCGGTCCAGCGGGCCTCACCTCTTCCACAGGACTAATTGTCACCATGTTAATATGCCTGATCTCACATTCTGCCCCCAGGGCTTCTTTTCCTCTGTATACCTTCGTCTTTACTTCGAAGGGTGCTAGCATGCCTTTCCGAGTTGGCGGTTCTGAACAGATGAACCCCATATTTCTCATGATGTTTCTACTGGCCTTGCTATATCTTTCTTCTTCAATGGGCGGTTTCTCTACCGGTGTTCTCTTCGCGTTCTCTTCGATCTGCAACGGGTTACGAAGTTCAGCCTGAAACCTTATCTCATGCCTTGCTCCCATTGTCGGCGGCACGCAGAACTGGCTCGGAGCTTTAGGGAAGGGACGAATCCTCTCAACCTTTGGCACTGGCATATTGAAGCTAGACTGCAACACGCTCATCTGTTGGCTTATCATCTGTTTCAACACTGACTGCCCTTCCTTCCGGAGGTGCTTGGGGATCAGGTAAAACTTCTTCCTTTGCAACGGATTTCCTCTGTGAGCCCTTGTCGCTTCAGCGACCACTCGCGGAGCTTCGTCCGCTTGTCTTGGATTCTCGCCCTGGGGTTCTGCCCCCTGTGCCACCTTTGTCGGTTTGTTGGCTCTTCTGGCAATCTCGGCTCCATCGCTCTCCTGATAGTATTGTGCATCTGCTGGAAAGATTTAGTGACGGAGTATGGCCTCGGGTCCGCCGCCACTCTATATTGGACGCCATCTCTATTGTACTTGAAGCATTGGTGGTATGTCGAGGGAATAATGCCGTATTGATGCAGCCACGGTCGTCCCAACAAGATATTGTACGTCGTCATCGCATCGATCACCTGACAGGTGACTTTGGTGCTCAATTCTTCTATTTCCAGCATGACAGTAATGGACCCTAGGACGCGTTGGCCGTCCTGATTGAACCCTTGGATAACCATGGCGCTTGGGTGAAGTGCTGTCTGTCTGAAACCCAACTGCTGCAATGTCTTCAGAGACATAATATTCACAGCGGATCCGTCGTCCAGCATGCATCTTCGGACCTCTATGTCTCTGATGAGACCTGTCTCCATCAACGGGCGGTTGTGGTCTGTCAAGCTGATCGTTCTGTCTTCTTCAGAGAATGTGATCATGGACGATCGATCGATCTGCATGACCTGTTCTGCGGGTCGATCCTCAGTTCCCGTTATCTTCATTCCTTCCATTTCTGACTCAATCTCTGCTATCATGACCTCACGGGCTTCTTGATCGAGCAATGCATTGAGCAACATTTCCCGATACTTCTTCGAAAGGCACAGGGCATTGTAGATGCTGAGTCGGGCCGGAACCTTCTTCAGATGAGACACCACATCAAAAATCACCGGTGCCTTATCTCGAGTGTGATCTCGTTGGTCAGCTGCTGGCTCATTGACTGCTTCTGCCGGTTCTTTTTCTCGAGGTGTCCCTGATGGCTCACCTATGACCGCATTCGTCCTTCTAGGGTCTGGTCGCCTCGGAAATTCTCTCTGTACGACCTGCTTTCCTGACCGCAGAGCCACTACATTGACTTCTCCTTTCTCTAGGACTTGGTCCTTGTCACTGGCCCCTGGTTGAGCGACCACTGAAACCATGGCACACTGAACGGGCTGCGCGCGTGGCTGTTCTTGTCCAACATTTCTTCTTCTTATTCTGTTCTTCATCTTCCTCTCTTTCTCCACGAGTCTTCTCTTGTTCTCTAGCCTCTTCTTGCTGCTCACAAGTGTCCATGGCTCTTCTGGTTCTGGGAATGGATTCGCCGTTGGAATTTGAACTAGCACAGGGTGGGCAGACGCCACTGTCGCAGTATTCCGGCTCACCTCTTCCGCCTTCATATTGATGGTGCCATCGTTGATCATCCGTTGAATCTTGCCTTTTAGGACAAAGCAGTCTTCAGTCTTGTGGGTGGTCACACGATGATACCTGCAGTAGCTGGGATGATCGACCATCTTCGCTTCCTCCGGGCGTGTGCATTTTGGCAGTCTTATTAACCTCTCTTCGACCAGCTGTTCCATGATCGGAACCAGATCTTCCATGTCGAAGGTATAAGGCCCGTTTGGTCGATTACGCTTTTATATCGTGAGATGTCGCGGCCTCTGAAAACTCTTGGCTTTGTCTTGAGTCGTGGTTACTGGCCTGGCCTCAACTCTACGTTCGGCGTTTGGGCGTTTCCTATCATTTGAACCTTTTCCTTTATCAACATAGTTAGAGGTTATCATCCTTCCAACTTCTCTCCTGGGCTTCTCTGCCTTGAAGTGCGCTCTGGACGCGGCTCCTTCCACTAGGTGGGCTTTCGTAGCGAGGTCTCGAAACGTTGAGAAGTTGTGTCCAGATAAGCCAAATGAGATCATCGCGTCCATGGCCTGCATGCACATCTTGACCTGCTCAGATTCGCTGGGCAGTTCCCGGCACTGTGCTGCTATAGTCCCCCACCTGTCGATGAACTTCTCGACCGACTCTCCCTGCCTTTGACGAACCAAGGCTAAATCTATCAGTGAGACTTCTCGCTCAGTAGATAAGAATTTGGAAATGAACAGGTCCTGCATCTGCTCCCAGGACTTGACTGACCCTGCGGGCAGTGACATGTACCACTGGAATGCTTTGCTCGTGAGCGTTGAGCCAAACAATCTGAGATAGTACTGGGGAATTGTCAACAGGTTGCCCATCATTGTCATGAATTGAGCCATGTGTTCCTCTGGCGATCCTCTACCATCGAATTTAGGGAAGTCTGGACGTTTGAAATTGTTGGGAAATGGGAGGTCGTGGACCTCGGGTAAGTACGGCACCCAGTATACATATTTCCCTCTCTTCTCCTTTTCTCTTTCCTGATGCATCAGGTCCGCAACTGTCTGGGACAGTTCTTCTCTCGTGGCTTGAGACGGCAGTGGCGGTACACGTCCGAACACAACGTTTCTCGGGCGAGCTTGTGGTTCGGCGGTGGCTGGTTCTCCTACTGCCCCCTGGCATTCTTCCACAGACTGTAGAGTAGGTACGGCTGGGCTTCTGTTTGCCCCCTGGGCAACTAGAGCTAACAGTGCTTCTTTCATCTCTCTCATCTCTCTGGCCGTGTCCTCTTGAACCTGGATAATCTCATCTATCTATTCTTGGATTGGAGGCAGCTCTTGGTATCGTTCACTCACCTCTCCTTTGGTGACCTGCACCATCATTACTTGCGCTCGCTGCGGCCTCGTCTTGATCACAGCAGCTTCAGTAGGGATTGTCTTCATCGTCGTCTTAGTCGACTGTCGAACAGCGATCTGTTAGGTATCTTCGCTGACGATGTTGTCTTCGGTATCGCTGGGAAGTCAATATCGGCGAAGGAGAACTCTGGCCTGGCTGACACGGTAGTTCTGCCGGAGTCGCGGGCGTCGCCCTTGTAGACTGGCTTCCACTGTCTCTTTGTTCTGCTTGGCACCCTTACTGTCCTCTCCGTCTCAGCTGGTATAACCTTCTTGTTCTTAGTCTTCTTGACGGTCTTGCGCTTCTGCACAATCTGCCAGCCGGCTTCAGAGGTTGCTGCCAGATGGGAGAAGTAAAATCCTCCAAACGCTAGGAAGATCATCGTAGATGCCATTTGTTTAGTTCTTTCTCTGTCTTTCTCTTTCTGTCTCTCTCTCTCTCTATCATTCTCTCTCTGCACAGTCATACACGCATTAGAATATTCCGCGCACTTGGGAAAGAGGGGACGCGACCTTACCAATCGCGATATGGCTCGACAGTGGATAGACAGAAACATACAAGTACGAACTACATGCATGCTATGCGAAGTTTCGCAATTCTTTTGCCTTAAAGATGAAGGGAAGAACGTTCCCGTTGAGAGTCGCCAGTTTGGCGCCCGTGAAGGCGCCGAACATTTCTCCTTGCGGTAACCTTTCCCATGTACACATTAGTGTCTGCAAATGATTTATCGCAGAATGTCTATTTACTCAGAAATAACCAGAGATTCTGGGTTCGATCCCCAGCGGATTTGCCAGTTTGTTAGAACGCTTTTTAGAAAAAGGGGAAAGATCAGATCTACTCGTCAGCAGTCCTTCTTTCTTTTTTTCGTGTTTCTTTTATTCTGGGGGAATTCTGAGTATAGAGACATCATAGACAATCATAAGCAACCACAAAGTGTACACAAGAGAGATATCGCAAGGCGAATTTTATTCCAGAGATTCTGAGATCTTTTACATTCCAGGCTGTGATACTGGTCACGAGCCTTTAATTACATCAACGGTTGATCACCCTTGATTGGAAGGCAAAAGACTGATCCGCCGGGGATTATGGTCTTGAGTTCATGGTCGTGTAGACCTTTGTTTTCTTGTTATGGACTGAGCCACATTTGTTAGACACGCCGGATGTCTATGTCCCATTTTCTTTCGGTATGTCCGGGTTGAGAGACTGTCAGGATTCGAGTGGTGCAACTCGGGGCCCGCGCCTGTTACTGTGAACAGGTGACCGCTGGAATACACGAACCTCGAATGTTGGTCGGCATGACCCAAGGCCCGCGCCCTTACTTTTATGACGGGTGACCTTATGAAAGCACTCCGAAACGTTCCCGAATGAGGGTTTTAATCGAGTGGTGCAACTCGGGGCCCGCGCCTGTTACTGTGAACAGGTGACCACTGGAATACACGAACCTCGAAATGTTGGTCGGCATAACCTAAAGCCCGCGCCCGTATTTTTATGACGGGTGACCTTAAGAAAGCAATCCGCAACTACCTCATCAGCTCAACCGACGGACCCGTTGTCGATGGGTAGGGCATCGACGGTCTTTTTCATAGTGGCAGTCCATAGCAAGATGTTTCAAGCTTAGTTAGAACTCTTTGTTTGTGGTTTCTCGTGGTAACCATAACCCCTTAGGTTTAGCCTCGGACCTTTATCTGGGATGAATAGAGCTTTGTACAATAAAGTAAATGTATTTCTTCTGGAGTCAGGCGACTCGTCTTCAAGAACACTCTTTCTTCTGAGTATTTTCAGTGATCTATTTGGGATCAAGTAAGCTTTATTGAGCCAAGATCTTTTGAGGATCCAAATTCAATGGGCTGGATCGGCTGCTTCGATGCCTGTAAGTGGCTAAGTATAAGGTCCGATGGGTACCCACATATGCCAATTTCTTATGAATAATGGGGATCGGTGCCTTGTGAATGCTTGACTCAGCTGTTGGATAGCCTGAGTACTTCAACTTTGCCTCGGCGTCTTCGAGATCGCGGTTGATTTCAACTGGCATTAGTCAATTTTCAAGCCAACAGGGCACTTTCCAGGGCTGAAAATGACTGAGTAGTGGACCTGTTCGTGGTCTGATTAGAGAGACTAGAGAGTATTATCGATAACCGTCTCTGAACAGGGGTGGATTACGTCCACGAAGATCGCGGTGCGATCGCATTCCGATTTGCTTAGCAAAAGTCAATTTCCGGGCCAACAGGGCACTTCCCAAGGCTGAAAATGACTAAATAATGGACCTGTCTATGGTCTAATCAGGGAAATCGATGAATATTATCGATGACCATCTTTGAACAGGGATGGATTACGTCCACGAAGATCGCGGTGCGATCGCATTTCAATTTGCTTAGCAAAAGTCAGTTTTCGGGCCAACAGGGCACTTCCCAAGGCTAAAAATGACTAAGTAGTGGACTTGCTTATGGTCCGATCAGGGAAATCGGTGAGTATTACCGATGACCGTCTTTGAACAGGGGTGGATTATGTCCACGAAGATCGCGGTGCGATCGCATTTCAATTTGCTTAGCAAAAGTCAATTTCAGGGCCAACAGGGCACTTCCCAAGGCTGGAAATGACTAAGTAGTGGACCTGCCGATCACTTGATTAGGGTATTCGAGGGTCCTGAGATCGGATAACCTCGTCGCGGTGCATGATTATGGTGTATCATGTCATGTAGAAGAAAAGCTTCCCTCTCGGGCTCGGTCCAATTCCGCCCGATTCTTCTCATTTTCAGCCGTTTTCGGCTCTTTCGGAAGGATTTCCGGGGCTACCAAATTGGCTAAGTGTTGGTCGTTTTGGACCAAAACACTGATTTGGGCCATTTATCATTGACCGTTGGAGAATCTGATCTGATGGATGGATAGATCGCGTCGAGATGCATCCGGCGGAAGTGATTTCATCAAAATCGGATTCCGGACGAAGGCGGGGTGAGCGATCGAAGGTCCACCCCTCCCGTCAACGTCCAGGCGCATGGAGGGGTGGATATGCAGGCGCATGTGGCATTTTTAGCAAGGTTCCAGGCGCATGTGGTAGGGAGGTGGGCGCATGTCCCATCTTCCGGGCGCATGTGAAGTGTTTTTTATGAAAAAACAGATGGAGAAGAGGTGTTCCGGGCGCATGTGGCAATGCACATGCGCCTGGACTCAAAGAGTGGGTGCATGTCCCTCCTGGACTTAGCAGATTTTCAGGATTTTCCGGTGGGAAAAGCCGGCGCATGTGATGGAATAAGCCGGCGCATGTGGGGGATATGCCGGCGCATGTGCCCAGCACTTAGAAAATTTCAGGATTTTCTTCCTGAACTTGGGATTCCGGCAAGGAAATCCCTTTCCGGCGAGGGTTTTCGGTGAGGAAATCCACTCCGGCCAAGGCATCCGGCGAGGGGAGAGAAAGTAAGTGCATGTGGTGCTTACATCACTCTGAGGTCGGCAGGGGATGATCTCGTCTTGATGAAATGAGGTGACTTCACTATTTATAGGAGGGAAATCGGGTTCGGGTCTGCCCAGCGGGTATTTCCCGATGCATGTGCCAGAAACAATGTCAAACGCATGTCAGAAAAATGCACCGGGCGCATGTGGTGGATCCGGGCGCATGTGCTTTACCGGCGCATTTCCCGGCGCTTTTCGAAAAAGTGTTCGGATCACTTCCTTTCACTACTAAGGTGCAAGCGCATGTGGTTAGAGGCCAGGCGCATGTCCTTTGCCGGCGCTTTCCCACTACTTAGCCAGATTTTCAGGATTCCAGCACTTAGAAAATTTCAGCATTTCAGCTCCGACGGGGGACCTCCAAAGGACAGCTACCTTTTCTAGACATGCACTCACTGTCGCCAAGCCACTTCTAGGCTATGATTAACCTCCTGAATGAACAGGATGGGGTGTAGAAGTCCAGATGTTGCTAATTATGGTACTTCCTTCCTAATTTGGAGCCTCCGGGTCGGCTTGTTCTATAGGAACGTTGCTCCGGGGAGCGCGCGCATGGAAATATTCATCATAATGACTTTAAACTTGCTATTTAAGGGTTTTGGGGCGCTCCGAATCATTTGACGGTGAAGCGCATGTCCAGTTCCACTTTAAAATGGTAACTGTAGGCTTACGGACCCCTTTTTGTCAGTTCTGGGCAGGGACGAAACGCATTTCGAGGTGCGCAGGTAAAAATATGCGCTGGATGACTTCGAAACTTGCAGGTTAAGGGTTTTAGAAAATTTTGGATCATTTGGCGGTGAAGCGCATGTCCAGTTCCACTCTAAAATGGTAGCTGTAGGCTTATGGACCCCTTTTTGTCAGTTCCGGGCAGGGACGAAATGCATTTTAAGGTGTGCGGGCAAAAATATGCATCGGATGACTTCGAAACTTGCAGGTTAAGGGTTTTAGGACATTTCGAATCATTTGGCGGTGAAGCGCTTGTCCAGTTCTGCTCCGAAATGCTGTTTATGGATTTTGGTCGTTACTAAGCGATTAGGGTTGTGCTGGCGTTTTCAGGGCTTTCCTGGCCTCAAAACTTATCCAAATCATTGCCACTAGACCATGGGATGTTGTTTTATAATGGGTACAAATTTGAGCCCCAAAAATCCTGAAAAAAAAAGATAAGAGAAAGTTCTGCTATTTCCACAAAGATCATGGGCATAACACCCAAGATTGTATATCATTGAAAGATCACATTGGAGCTCTATTTCAGAAAGGTTATCTTCGGGATTACATTGCGCGACAGGATCGGTCACCTAAGAGAATCGATGCCCCATCACGAAGGAAAAATCACCTCAACGTCATCCTCCGCAAGAAGATATAGAACCCACTGGTGAGATCCGGATCATTGCTGGAGGTCCAGCTTGCGAGGGAGATTCTCAAGCGTTAAGGAAAGCATATGCTCGCAAGGCGTCCCAGAAGCCCCAACATATTTATTGGCTAAAAAAATCCTCCAATACATCAAATCCTAGCCATCATCCGATCTCTTTTTCTCTTGAAGATGCTGAAGGGATCCATTTCCCTCATGAGGACTCCATCGTGGTCGCATTAAAGGTATCAAACTATCTGACTCATCGTATTATGTTGGATACAGGTAGTTGCGCTGATGTTCTTTACTTAGAAGCTTTCAACGAAATGACACTTGCTAGAAGTTTGCTCAAGCCTATCTCCACTCCCCTCGTCGGCTTCGGGGGCGAAGTTGTAACACTAGAAGGAAGCATCAACCTTCCTGTCACCTTCAGAGAAAGTCCGGCCAAAGCCATAGTCTTCGTTAGTTTCCTCATGGTGGATCGAAGATCAGCGTACAATGCTATTTTGGGTCGACCCTCGCTCACCAAAGTAGGGACAGCATTACACCCCCTGTATCTATGCATCAAGTTCCCTACTTCAAGCGGAGTTGGGGTAGTACGAGGAAATCAGAAGGAAGGTCGAGCATGCTACGAACTCGCCGTACAAGATCGAAAGAATGCCCAAGCATCCCCTATTATGATGATCGTAGGAGATTCGACGAATCTCCCGATAGCAACAACGTTGGACCCAAGGGAGAACGCTCATCAATCAAGGACCTCGGGGGAAGATACGGTCGAAATCCACTTATCCAAAGATGATTCGTCCAGGAAGGTTTACATCGGATCCTCTTTAACCGATGTTTTTCGAGCAAATCCATCTCATTTTCTGACCAAATATCAAGATGTATTCGCTTGGTCTCACAAAGACATGCCAGGTATCGACCCCAACGTTACAGTCCATCGTTTGAATGTTGATTCGAAGTATAAACTTGTGCATCAGCGCCGATGAGCGTTCACCACAAAAAGACGAATGGTGATTAAAACTGAGGTCAAAAAGTTATTGGCCATTAATTTCATCGAGGAAGTTGATTACCCAGAATGGGTCGCGAACGTGGTCCTCGTTCAAAAAGCTAGTGGTAAATGAAGAACGTGCGTTGACTACTTCCATCTGAACAAAGCATGCCCAAAGGATAACTTCTCGACTCCCCACATCGACCAATTAGTTGATTTAACAGCAGGGCATGCCCTGCTCAGTTTTATGGACGCCTATTCTGGTTACAACCAGATCATAATGCATCCCCCCGATCGTCAAAACACTGCTTTTATCATTGATCGAGGCTTGTATTGCTACAAAGTAATGCCTTTTGGTCTAAAAAATGTAGGTGCCACCTATCAACGTTTGGTAAATAAAATGTTCGCTGCACAAATCGGTAAGAATATGGAAGTTTACGTCGACGACATGCTCGTAAAAAGCATTGCAACTAACGATCACCTCACAAATCTTCGAGAAGCCTTGGATTGATGAGAAAGTACCAGATGAAGTTAAATCCTAAAAAATGTGCCTTCGGAGTCTCTACCGAAAAATTCCTTGGGTTCATGGTTGGTCAGCGGGGAATCGAAGCAAATCTTGAGAAAATAAAGGCCTTGATCGAAAAGAAGTCTCCGTCCACTCTCAAAGACGTTCAACGATTGGCTGGTCGCATCGCATCATTGAATAGGTTTATTTCGCGTGCCTCTGATAAGTGTCTTCCTTTCTTTAAGCTTCTCCGCACTACCGCAAAAGCAGACTGGGTATGGACTCAGAGTGTGAAGAGGCATTTCAACGACTGAAGCAATATATGAGTACGCCTCCTATCTTATCAAAACCTGTTCCACACGAGCAGCTCATTCTTTACTTATCTATATCTTCCACGGCTGTTAGTGCCGTCTTAATAAGAAAAGATTCTGGGTTCCAAAGGCTTGTTTACAATATTAGTTGAGCGATGGTGGATGCTGATACTCAATATTCCGATATGGAGAAATTAGCTCTCGCCTTAGTAAGTGCAGCTCAAAAATTACAACCATATTTCTAAGCCACTCTATATTGGTACCTATGAACCATCCATTAAGACAAGTCCTTCAAAAGCCTGAGGTTTCAAGGCGATTGACTAAATGGGCAACTGAGATCAGTGAGCACGACATTGCATTCTGTCTAAGAACTACCATTAAGGGTCAAACCGTGGCTGATTTCATTGCTGAATTCACATATTCGACTCCAGTAGATTCCTCCTCTAGTAATGACTTTGCGACCAGTGACCAGACCCCTTGGTCGCTCTTGTGGATGGGTCTTCATGTGCCACGGGTGGGGGAGTCGACTTGATCTTAATTGCTCCTGACGGGTCGCATTTTCAATATGCTTTATGATTTGACATTCATGTCTCTAACAACGAAGCGGAATATGAGGCTCAGATCGTCGGCCTCGAACTAGCGAACGTGTTCGAGATATAGAATTTACTTATTCACAATGACTCTCAACTCATAGTCAATCAAGTGCTCTGCAAATTCGAGGCAAAAGAAGAGCGAATGGCCTTATACAAATCTCGAGTACTTATCCTGCTCGCAAAGCTAAACAAATATGAAATAATTCACATCCCTCACGAGAAAAATAAGCTCGCAGATTCCCTGGCAAAGCTAGTCTCCGTATTAGAGTCTGATTTAATGCGATCTGTTTCTATCGAGCATCTTCATGCTCCGAGTATTAGTCATTTCGCCCTAGAGCAAGTAGTCATAGTGCATTTCTCTCCATGTTGGATGGACCCCATCGTCCTTTACCTTAAAGATGGACAACTCCTAGATGATAAAAAATCTGTGTGACAAATTCGTCACCATGATGCTAGGTACACTTTACAAAATGGAATTTTACTACGTAAAAGCTTTACTTTACCATATTTAAGGTGTCTCCATCCAGAAGAAGCACATCGTGTTCTTGATGAAATACACCAGGGGGCATGCGGTAACCATCCTAAGGGACGATCTTTAGCATATAAAGCAATGAGGCAAGGGTACTACTGGCCCACCATGAAGGCAGACGTAATCGAATTTTCCAAAAAATGCGACAAATGCCAACAATATTCTCCCATACCCCATGCACCATCTGAGCAGATGACGCCGATGGACGGCCCTTGGCCCTTCGCCCAACAGGGAGTTGATATCATTGGACCATTGCCCATCAGAAAAGGTCAGAATAGGTTTGCAATTGTAACAGTTGATTATTGCACCAAATGGGTCGAGGTAGAACCGTTAACCACGATCACCGAAAAGCAGACCACCAGGTTCATGTGGAGAAACATCATATGCCGTTATGGGCTCCCTCACACTATAATCACAGACAATGGAAAGTAGTTCGACAATGCCGTGTTCTCAGAGTTTTGCGAAAAATACGAAGTATTCAAACCTCTCAGTATCATTCCCAAGCTAATGGACAAGTTGAAGCAATCAATAAGATCATCAATCATCATCTAAAAACTAAACTCGATGAATGTAAAGGTATGTGGCCAGAGCTTCTACCTGAAGTCTTATGGGCTTACAGGACGACAACTCGCACGTCAACTAGAGAAACTCCCTTTTCTCTGGCATTCGGCATTGACACAGTTGTCCTGTCGAAGTCGAAGTCCCTCATATCGTATCGAGCAGTATGACTCCACAAGCAATCCAGAAGGTTTGAGGCTTCATCTCAACCTCCTGGAAGAAAGGAGGGATGCATCTCGACTTCGAGCAGCAGCTTACCAACAGCATATAGCTCGCTACCATAGCACAAAGGTCCGACCTAGGGCGTTTCAGCTCAACGATTTGGTCCTCAGACAAAATCTCAGAATGCCTACTCGATCGTTGGATCCAAATTGGGAAGGCCCTTATCGGGTTATCAAGATCGTGCGACTAGGTACTTATTACCTCGAAGATATGTGAGGGAGACCCCTACGTCCCCCTTGGCACATAGAGCATCTACTCTGATATTTTCCCTAACCCGATGTAAATCCGAGTGACGTTCAAATAAAAATGGATTTTCTTTTGGTCGCTACTCCATTAGTTGGACTTGAATAGCTCAGAAGGGAATACATACATTCTCTTGACCAAATCTTCTGCTCTCGGCAGAGTCAAAGCCTCAATCGATAGACCAGTCTATCTCTACGTGGACATGGTCACTAAGACCCTGGATTGAGCCTAACTCATTATTCGTGAGTTTAGTATACAGGCATTCAACATATGAACCATCGACTACTTATAAAATGCCACAGTATCAAAAAGATTTCATTCATTCTATTGAGTAAAATATTTAGATCATTTTACAACAGAAGAGCGATAAGATTTTACATAAGATAGAAAGAGAAAAGAAAAGAGATGATCATTCTTGTGCATCACTTGGAGGAGGTGCGTTACTCTCAACCTTAATGCCTGCTTCCGGGACCCCTACAGCTTGTGTAACCTCAGTAACCTCGTTCTCAGTGGCTGGCCTCTCCTCTGCAGCAATGATAGCAGCAACCTTCTCGAACTCTCCCATATCAAATGATGGAGATATCCGCTGCACCACTCGTAGTGCGAAGTCGCGACCAGCGTCGTACGACTCATATCATTCATCGTTGTACAACTGCGAGGTATGAAACTCCATGATAGCACAGGGTCCCTCTTCGGACAGCATCTGAATGAAGGCCACTCTCTCCTCCTTCCAATGAATAGAATCATCTTTGAGCTACGCAAGGGTGGATCGTTCTTTCTCCAGATTGTCGCTGACTTCTTTTAGTTGTGACTTGCTCTCAGTGAGCTGCTCCTCCAGAGAGATTTTAGCTTAGCAAAAGATCTCTCTCTCTCTCTCTCTCTCTCTCTCTCTCTCTCTCTTTCTCTATCTTCTCCTTCATCTCTACGAGCCTGGAGAAGTTTGCGTCCAAGGCCTGATACCTGTCGGCCAGGACTTGGACCTTTTTGATGAGGATTTTCCTCTCCTCAATCATCTTCACGATTAAGGTCTCGCGAGATTTAATGACCTGGTCCCTCCCTTGGACCACTTTCTCTAAGGTAACTCTCTTCCCCTCAGCCTCATCTATGATATGGCAAGCAGTGAGGATGTCACACCTCGTTCGTATGATGAGGTCCAATCCCTGTTCAAGGAGAATAAGGATTATCAGATGATCACTAGAAAACCAGCAAAGAAAGTAAGAAATAAGTTAAAATCAGAGTATTTTTACTTGAACCATCTGTTGGGGCTCAAATTTGTACCCATTATAAAATAGTATTCAACGGTCCATCTACGATGATTCGGACTGATTTCGAGATCCGAAATACTCAAAAAAATGCCAGTGCCGCCCTCACATGTGCAATCGTGACTGAAACCTACAAATGCTATTTTGGGGTGGAATCGGACATGCAAATCTCCGCCAAATGATCCGGAACGCCCTAAAACCCTTAACCTGCAAGTTTCGAGGTCGCACGATGCATATCTTTACCAGCGCGCTTCCAAATGCATTTTTTGCCCTGACTTATCCGACTATAAGGGCCCAAAAGCCTACAGGTACCATTTTGGGCTGGAATCAGACATGCAGATTACCACCAAATGATCCGGAATGCCTGGAAAACCTTAAGTAGCAAGTTTGAAGTCATTGCGTACATATTTCCACATGCATTTGTTCGCTCTCTCTCCACATGCATTTGTTCACTCTCTCTCCACATGTGAAGGTCATAAGGAGACATGCGTTAACTCTCTCACCACATGCGCATGAGAGCTCTCTCTCTCCCTTTTCAATATTCTAAATAAAATAAAAAAAGTACAAAAATCATGAAAATATGCTAAGTGGGGCCACATGCGGCCAACACAGAGACCACATGCGCCGGCACATGCGCCCATGCCATGCTACATGCGCCTGGTGCATGGGTACATGCGCATGATCCCATGCGCATGACTCGTCTCTCCAGAATATTTCCATGAGCATGATCCCCATGCGCATGACTCGTCTCTCCAGAATATTTCCATGCGCATGATCCCCATGCGCATGACTCGTCTCTCCAGAATATTTCCATGCGCATGCCCTCCATTTTTGCAAACAACATGCGCCCGGTACCCGATACCCGATTAACATGCTATAAATACCCCTCCACTCGATAATACAGGGAGAACGAGATCGTCACTCCCAGAGCACACTTCTTACAGAGGTAAAAATTCCTCACCGGAATCCTCACATGCGCCCATTCCTTCGCAGGATGCCCTCGCCGGAAAGGGATTTTTCCCATCGGCGCAAAATCCTCCAAGTCACATAGTGACATGCGCTCACCCATTCTTGGGAGGGAAATGTGCAAAAATCCCTAAGTCCCATGGGGACATGCGCCCATGGCTAGAATGTTGGGCGCATGTGCATGTCACATGCGCTTGAGAATAAGTGCATTCACACAGGACATGCGCCTGGGACAAATAAGTGCATTCACATAGGACATGCGCCTGGGGCGAATAAGTGCATTCACCTAGGACATGCGCCTGGGGCGAATAAGTGCATCCACCTAGGACATGCGCCCATGTCTAATGCAACATGCGCCCAACCCAACCTCCCACGCGCCTGGACGCTGATGGGGAGGTGGGGCCTTCTGTGATGTGACCCGCCTTCGACGTGGCCCGCCTTCCGATCGTGTCAGCACTCCTAGACACACATCAATGCCCTCTATCCATCCCCCGGATCGGATTCGCCAACGGTCAATGTTAAGTGGGCCAAATCAGTAATTTGATAAAAAAGGCCTACACTTAGCCAATATTGCAAACCTCGGAAATCCCTCTGAAAGAGCCAGAAATGGCCGAAATCGAGAGGAATCGGGCGGAATTTGACCGAACCCGAGAGGGAGACTTCTCTCCGCCATAACATGATACACCATAATCATGCATTACAATGAGATTACCTGATCTCAGGATCTCCGAGAAACCTTGATCAGACCATAAACAGGTCCACTACTTAGTCGTTTTTAGCCCTGGGAAGTGCCCTGTTGGCTCGGAAATCGACTTACACTAAACAAATCGAAATGCGATCGCACTGCGACCCTCGTGGACATAATCCACCTCTATCCAAAGACGATCGTGACAGGTATTCACCAAATCCTCCGATCATATCGTAAATAGGCCCTGGGAAGTGCCCTGATGGTCCGAAAATCTACTAATGCCAAATGAAATCAATCGCGATCTCAAAGACGCGAGGGCAACATATTGATGACATAAAGATATATACGAAGCCGATTGATCGAATCAAATGCATAATTTGTCCGATACACTGAACATCTAGCATAAATGCAATCCTCTCTCGAGCATGCATAAAGCATAGTTACTTTGTACTGTACTCATTTGCATCCATTGCATGAATTCATTTCATCCCGGATCGAGATACGAAACTAAATCAAAGGGGACTATGGTTATCATCGAAAACCATAATGAAAGAGTTCTAAACGTCTGAAATACTTCATCGTTAAGACCAGTTGATGTGCGTCCTGTCCAAAGCGGGATCCGTCAGTTGAGTGGCTAAGGGAATGAGTGCCTTCCAGTAAGTCACCCGTCCAGCAGAGACGGTCACTGGCCCTGGTTGCAGTAAGTGGACGCCGTGAAGTGTATTACTGAAAGTCATATCGTCCATAGAGACGCGTCATGACGCTGAGATATACGACTCGGTCGAAGCCCTGTTTGCACAAAGACCCCATGGAGTGCCCTCCACTAAGTCACCCGTCCAGCTGAGATGGTCACTGGCCCTGGTTGTAGTAAGTGGACGCCGTGAAGTGTATTTCTGAAAGTCATATCGTTCATAGAGACGCGTCATGACACTGAGATATACGACTCGGTCGAAACTCTGTTTGCACAAAGACCCCATGGAGTGCCTTCCAGTAAGTCACCCGTCCAGCTGAGACGGTCACTAGCCCTGGTTGCAGTAAGTGGACGCCGTGGAGTGTATTTCTGAAAGTCATATCGTCCATAGAGACGCGTCATGACACTGAGATATACGACTTGGTCGAAACCCTGTTTGCACAAAGACCCCATGGAGTGCCTTCCAGTAAGTCACCCGTCCAGCTGAGACGGTCACTGGCCCTGGTTGCAGTAAGTGGACGCCGTGGAGTGTATTTCTGAAAGTCATATCGTCCATAGAGACGCGTCATGACATTGAGATATACGACTCGGTCGAAACCTGTTTGCACAAAGACCCCATGGAGTGCCTTCCAGTAAGTCACCCGTCCAGCTGAGACGGTCATTGGCCCTGGTTGCACTAAACGGAAACCGTGAAGTGTATCCCTGAAAGTCATATCGTCCATAGAGACGCGTCATGACACTGAGATATACGACTCGGTCGAAACCCTGTTTGCACAAAGACCCCATGGAGTGCCTTCCAGTAAGTCACCCGTCCAGCTGAGACTGTCACTAGCCCTAGTTGCACTAAACGGAAATCGTGAAGTGTATTCCTGAAAGTCATATCGTCCATAGAGACGCGTCATGACATTGAGATATACGACTCGGTCGAAACCTGTTTGCACAAAGACCCCATGGAGTGCCTTCCAGTAAGTCACCCGTCCAGCTGAGACGGTCATTGGCCCTGGTTGCACTAAACGGAAACCGTGAAGTGTATCCCTGAAAGTCATATCGTCCATAGAGACGCGTCATGACACTGAGATATACGACTCGGTCGAAACCCTGTTTGCACAAAGACCCCATGGAGTGCCTTCCAGTAAGTCACCCGTCCAGCTGAGACTGTCACTAGCCCTAGTTGCACTAAACGGAAATCGTGAAGTGTATCCCTGAAAGTCATATCGTCCATAGAGACGCGTCATGACACTGAGATACACGACTCGGTTAAAATCCTGGTTGCTACTCAACTAGGAACGGCCGAAGAGTATGGGACCAACATCTAACCGGTCTTAACGGTGAAGTATTCCATAATAAATCCTAGACTTGGTCTCGGCGACCATGAACTCGAGACTATAATCCCTGACGATTTAAACTACTTGCTCGATCTATCCGAGCTTTATCCCTTTGATATTTCATCTATTGTATAACTGAAATTCATAGTGGAATCTTGTCGCTTTGTGCCGTGGTTTTCTCCCATAAGGGTTTCCATGTAAAAATCTCTGTGTGGTCTATGCTGTGCTTTATTTATATTTATGCTCCTTTAATGCTTTATTTAATTCATTTATGATACATGCATGCATTTACTTTTGCCTTTTAATAAAGGGTGATCATCCGTTGATGTAATTAAGGGTTCGTGACCAGTTCACAGCCCGGAATGTAAAAGACCTCAGAATCTCTGGAATAAAATTCACCTCGCGGTGCTTTCTCGTGTATACTTTGTGATTGTTTATGATTGTCTATGAATGTCTCTATACTCAGAATTTCCCTAGAATAAAAGGAACACAGGAAAAGGAAAAAGACTGCTGACGAGCAGCAGGTTTCGATTTTTTTCTTTAGCTCTAACAAACTGGCGACTCTGCTGGGGAATCGAATAATACCAGAATCTCTGGTTATCTCTAAGTAAAGAAACATCCTAAGATGGATCGTTCGCAGACACGGAGGTATACGTGAGAAAGTTCCGCTGGGAGAAATGTTCGGCACCTTTACGGGCGCCAAACTGGCGACTCTCAACGGGAACGTTCTTCCCTTCATCTTTAAAGCAAAAGTTTTCTAAAAGAATTTCAAAATCTCGCATGGCATGCATATGATTTGTACTTATATGCTTTTATCGGTCATTGAGCCATATCGTGATTGGTAAGGACGCATCTTCTCTCCTTTCAAAGGTGCGGGGTGTTCTAATGTGCGTGTGACTGTGCAGAAAGATAGAAAGACAAAAAAGAATCAACCATCAAAGCTATACAAATGGCAACCACTATGGTCCTCCTAGTTTCTGGGGGATTTTACTTCAATAATCGTGAACGCTTACAAATAGTTCTGACGGTTTATAAAGTAGATATGGATATACTTATGTTCTCTCATGCATCTATTTCATCTGTATGTTGTGCTTCATACTTGTTTACAGGCTCACTCACATCATACTGTTGTGCATATGAATATAAAATGTTCGTAGAGCTCTTCTTAATGACAGGTACCATAGTCGGAGAATATTAAAGAATCGACTCCACGAATCATCAACCGACTTATTATATCCTCATCAGACAGGTCGAATCAGGAGGGAATATCTTATAGAAAGTCTACGCAAATCACAACATCCCCATATTATGGTATCTTCGTCACAGGTTCTCATATTAAGTATCTTGGTATTCTGGCATTCCTCTACTTAATAGGAAAATACTTCAGAATTGATGGATTCTCATATATATGTATATGTGGTTCTCTATGAAGACAGCCGGGATACTCTATTATCATCAATCTCTCATATTTATGCACAAAGTTTTATATGAAGATGATCGGAACATCGCTATCTATATCCAGCTTTCGTATTATGTCATGGATCTCCCATCATTATCGCATTATTCTTCTATTGAATATGAAGATAAGTCACGACTGGGAATCTCCTGTATACATATTTATATACACGGCATTATATGAAGACGATTAGAGCATTCTATTACGTATCACCTCACCTTGAAAATATCAACAACTTTCTCTTATGAAGAATTCTGTGACAAGAATATGCGATTAAAGATTATGATCGTACGGGTATTTGGCACGGATTCCTAAAGCACAAGATCTGTCTCATTAGAATGAAGTGGTCTTACAAAGTGACGAGCCAGAAGCACCGGGGGCAAGCCCCAATATATTATGAGAAACTCGAGTTTATAAGAAGAAGACGACTGGGGGCAAGCCCTAATATATTATCAAAATATCAAGTCTGCAGAAAGAAATGACTGGGGGCAGGCCATGAAGGATGATGTATAAACCTGAAAACATGGAGCTAAAAGAAAGTTTTGGACTTATGACACAAATGTCTCTCGAAAGTGATGACCCAAGGATATACAGGTTAAGTAAAAAGGGAAGTATTATTCCTATGGGTTCTTCCATTTTTATGCTTTGGTATATTCAGCTTATATTAAATTCATACATAATACGTCATTTCATGCATACTAGTCTTAAACAAATAACACCAAGTAGTGGTTTAGCAAAAGAATCATTGTCATTATTTTAGATCATGAAGCATGCAGCTAACAAGTTCTGATGTCAGTTACGTCGGATACAAGTGACAGTTGGGTATTCAGGACAGCTGTTTAATACTATTTTTGTCTGACAATGACCGTAAAAGAAAGCAAAAGAACAAAATTACAGTTTCTCCAGGCATCCTGTTATGAACTTCATCACATCCTTCCGCGTCGCCTCCATGGTGGCCTTTGCCTCCATTAGCGTCAGCGCAGGATTCGGAATATTATGAAGTTCGATTTCTAAATCTTCCACTTGCTTGCGTGCCGCCTCTCCTTCACTCTCGAGTTGTGCGACCTCGGCACGGTTCTGATTAATGACAAGATCAAGGCGGGCAACCTCAAGATTTATGGCCGTTTCTTCCGCCTGTAGCAGCGCGATCTCAGATTTGACATCAGCAAGATGATTAATACACCCGCGACGTTGAGTCTCGCTATCTTCTAAGGTTGTTCTAGCATTAACTGCCGAACATTCTCGCTGCTCTATGACAAGCCGCAAAGAAGACAGCACTCGCCGTTTCTCTTCAGCCGTAGGGTCAGGTTCAATCCGTTCAGTTATAATAACCTGCGTAACAGAATCCTCGAAAGAAGAAATACGACAGACTATTTCGGATACATCAGGCCCGATTACTCCTGCACAAGCTTCCAATGCCTTCACCCCTGCTCCTAGTGTATGCCACTCGCTTGGTTCAGCCAACGCCCTTGAAATATTGGATAGTAAACCCCTCAATATGCTCTGCCCGAAACAGTCTAAATGATCGAAACAGGGAACATCGAATGCTCCGTGGGCAGCCGCCTCAAAATTGACAGTATCTGCAGCAAGAGGAACAGAGCGAGTATGCAATGAAATGATAAGTATAGAAAAAGAATACACCAAGGAACTATGAAAGAACTATACCGAAAGATGGGTTGGACACAGGTTCTGATGAAGTTGCAATATGTATCGTCGCATCAGGGAAAGGCTTAATAGTCTCAGTCAGTGGTGTCGAGGTCACATCCAGAAGTTTAGTAGTGTCACTATCAGTATTGATTATTTTAGTTACTGCTGGCGACTCCGCCATACCCTCAACACTGGAAGCACCAGGGGCTATAGATACAGTCGTGTTATTCCCCGGTGTAGTGGACCCTTGCAGATTATCCTCTCTAATCGGCTCAGCCTGCTCTCTCATGCTAGCATGGTCTGATATTGCCTTCGTCGACCCAATCATCGTCGGGTCATCATCACTAATTAACCGACCGGCATCCTTATCACCTCCAATCACCAGAAGACGTGTGAACCCAGCTTCTTGAGACCATTTCGCTAAAAGTATTCCGAAAGTATGCCAGCCGTCCAACGCGGTATCCTCCTTACGATGGTCAATTGACACACTCAGGGAGATCTTATGCTTAATGCTCGATGATAAATACGCTTCAGCCTGCTCTCTATAATAACCCAATCCGTCAGCGAAGACCTCTGTCAGCCCTGGAGGAGGAATGTAGAGTGGATCATCAATAGAGCTATTTTTTCGAACCAGAGCATACTGATGCACCCACCATCTCAGCCAGCTATAAGAACCGCTAGTCTTCCGATAGAGGCCGGGAAGCATGAATCTCGCGCCTGTTCGCGTCATCAAAAGTTGATGCCATATCCACTCCCAATGAACAGGACCTGTACCATATGCCCGCTCTACTTTAGTTACATCTGGTAACGTCATCGGAACACCCTGATCGTACCCAAATTGCCTGGCAAACCAACTAGGGTAATAAGGTTCTCGCTAGAACTCTATTCCTTCGTGTAGCAGAAGTGAGGCAGTACGAATAGACACTAGAAATTTCCTACCAACGACATCCACAGAATGTTCATTGTCAACGACTTCTCGATCTTCTCCGGCATCAGAAACAGGAAAGTGGTAGAAACAAATCTTCGCTCAATTGCCAATTTTGGAAGCTATCCAATCAGACGACCGCGTTATCATGTTAAGTTTTCTATTGCGATAAAGAGGTGCGTGATCAGTGTGAAAATACTGGAAGAGATCCACTCCGTAGGTCCACGGGAAATATATGCCTAACCACCTGCAGAAGAAATGCCATGGGCAATAAGCCACATTCATCCCTCTCCAGGGTTGATCTTTGTTACTCGCAATATTGCCAAAAGCCCTATATAAACTGCATAGCACCGGCGGTGCTAGAGAAAATTGACAACCACTTGCAAGAGCTCCCGCCACAACGAAGCAAGAAACCCTGATGCCATCAGCACTCTTGGAGCTAGGCAACATAACCGCCGACAGCCAGTATGCTAAGAAACCCGCCAGTTCACAAGATGGTGTAAGCTCGTTCGGATTGCTAAACTTTCGCTCAAAACGTTCCTTCATCAAAGCCTGGTTTGCAGGTAAGGTCTTATACACTTCGTAATCAATGCTACAAGAAGAAAGAAGTGCCCATGTCAGAAACAAAGAAATTAAAGTATGCAGAGCACGTAATACAAAAGAAGGCATTGGAAGAAGTATTACTTCATCCTCTGGCTGAAGTAGATCAACCAGTCGTCATAATGAATCTTTGTAATATTGTCGAACTGCGACAACTCAGCAAACAGCTCTAGACAAGCCTTCGAATGATAAGCATCTCGAGGACTTTTGAGCCGAAACGAAGATAGCTCTTCATCAGTTGGGACGTATTCTTGGTAATATTCTCCTATCACAGACAACCCAGCCATCATCCGGAGATCCCATAAAGTTATGCTCATCTCTCTACATGGAAAGTGGAACGAATTGGTAACGGAAGACCAGTAGTTCAAGAAGCTTCAAAGAATTGTTGGATCTCGGGAGAAATGTTCGGAGGTCTCATCGATAGCCTGGTACAGGCCGACTTGCTTTAAAATCGTCTTATGCCGGATCAAAATCTCTTTTGCCCACGGCTCATAACCAACTCGCTCGTTCAAATGACCCCGTGTACGAAAGCTCTTCGTCGCCCACATCGTCGCCTTGTCCATGTGTCGAAACCGTTGCTGCACTGTCTCAAAATAATGGACTGGAGAAGGAGTGTGAGGATCACAAGTAGGCGCAAGGAAAACCATTTCTCTCGAGGAACCTACCCGCTGTTCTCTCCCATCGTCAACTAGTATGGTAGTGAACAACTGCTCGGGGGCAGATGTCCACCTCTCGACTCCATAGAATTGAAAAGGGCCTTGAACGTTGGATGGTTCGATGCTCGGGAAGGGCTTGTGCCTCGTAAGAGATTTCTCATGCAAGATGACTCGGTCGGTATAAGGGTTGACGATGGAGAAACCGCATGTAGTAATGATCTTGTTTCTATTCCAGCCGATCTTCATCCGCTCATTATTCGGATCAATGAGCTGTGTCGATTGCTCCGCCTTGTCAACTTCCTCAGCCGGCTTCGTACCTCGATTTCGTCTCTTCTTCTTCTGACCTTCCTGATCATCCTCGGAATGTCGGCCGCGCACGCTAGAAGGGCCTGCCTCAACGACATTGGCAGCATCAGTAAACTGACAATACCAGGCGGACCATTCCCTTTCAGTCCCTTGCGTCGGAGGCTCAGATATGGTTTTGTCCACATAGATACATAGTAATACTTCATGGGAGAGTTGCTTAATTCGATCAGAGAAATCCTCCACTTCGGATTCGATTGTCTCGAAGGATTGCGAATGACACTCTACCAGAGACGGGTTAGCAGTATCTCCAGTCGCCCTCTTTTTACCGCGTCGTATAGATGAAGAACTGGAAACTTGTGATTTGGAAGCTTCACCGAAGAACCTGCTGCTGTCGCCATGATTCACTACAATACGCAAACAAAAGTGCATCAAACAGAAGACCAGCGCATGCAACAGGCAACACAATAAGGTAAGCATTGCATCATTCAATCACGGATTTCACACACAAAATACATCAGTAAACACATGCATAAAGTCATAACCCACAGCAATATGGAAACAGTGGAATTCGAGCGCACATCTGACAAGCAAGCGCGCACATATCATAGCGCAGCAAATATAGTAGCAGCTCTACATGTACACTCTGAGTGCGTGCGAATTCGCACTAACCCCAAATGACGCATATACCCCTGCATAGAAGTGCACATCATAGAACCGCTTAAGGGAGCAGTTGCAAGCCATCAAAGACCAGTATAAGCAACATATTATGGGCCCCGAGCACCAAGTCCCAATCATATTCGAGCATTGAGCGAGATAGCCACAAACGGCATCGAATTCGGTCGAGAATAAGGCCAGATGCATGAGTTTTCACCAAGGGCGATGGAAAATGCCAGAATTTAGAAATTTTGGTTAAGTAGTGGAGTCACATGCGCCCAAGCCAATACCCCAGGCGCATGTGACCCCACATGCGCCCACTCCATGTAAATGGAGTTATAAGTTCGTAGCATGTGACTGCGCCCATATTTACTTCACCAAAGAGAAGCTCACATGCGCCTACATTATGAGAGGTTTCCACACATGCAGGTTTCCACACATGCATGGGTACATGCGCTTACCCCATAACACTTACACATGCGCCTGGCTCTTAACATACTCCCACATGCACTAATGCATCAACACAACATGCGCTTGAGTATGATCACATGCGCCCATAAAGGTGCACTATTACATGCGCTTGGAGCCAAGGTCGTGCGCCTGGAGCAAGATGCAATATGCCCATTATCAGTTGAAGGGGCACATGCGCCCATTGGAAGGCCACATGCGCCTACTCCCTCATGAGGAGCTCTCTCACCTCTTAGAATTTTGGTTTTCTTGATTCGGAAGTGAACAAATGACTCAGTGAGTCCGGTATTTATACTTGAGCCTGTGGACCGGTGCACCGCACTGGCTTGACATAAGCATCCATCGCAGCGCACCGGGGGGGCACTTGTTGGGGCTCAAATTTGTACCCATTATAAAATAGTATTCAACGGTCCATCTACGATGATTCGGACTGATTTCGAGATTTGAAATACTCGAAAAATGCCAGTGCCGCCCTAACATGCGCAATCGTGACTGAAACCTATGAATGCTATTTCGGGGTGGAATCGGACATGCGAATTACCGCCAAATGATCCGGAACACCCTAAAACCCTTAACCTGCAAGTTTCGAGGTCGCACTATGCATATCTTTACCAGCGCGCTTCCAAATGCATTTTTTGCCCTGACTTATCCGACTATAAGGGCTCAAAAGCCTACAGGTACCATTTCGGGCTGGAATCAGACATGCGGATTACCGCCAAATGATCCGGAATGCCCGAAAAACTTTAAGTAGCAAGTTTGAAGTCATTGCGTGCATATTTCCACAAGCATTTGTTCGCTCTCTCTCCACATGCATTTGTTCACTCTCTCTCCACATGCGAAGGTCATAAGGAGACATGTGTTAACTCTCTCACCACATGCGCATGAGAGCTCTCTCTCTCTCTCCCTTTTCAATATTCTAAATAAAATAAAAAAAGTACAAAAATCATGAAAATATGCTAAGTGGGGCCACATGCGGCCAACACAGAGACCACATGCGCCGGCACATGCGCCCATGCCATGATACATGCGCCTGGTGCATGGGTACATGCGCATGACCCCATGCGCATGACTCATCTCTCCAGAATATTTCCATGCGCATGATCCCCATGTGCATGACTCGTCTCTCCAGAATATTTCCATGCGCATGATCCCCATGCGCATAACTCGTCTCTCCAGGATATTTCCATGCGCATGCCCTCCATTTTTGCAAACGACATGCGCCCGGTACCCGATATCCAATTAACATGCTATAAATACCCCTCCACTCGATAATACAGGGAGAATGAGATCATCACTCCCAGAGCACACTTCTTATAGAGGTAAAAATTCCTCACCGGAATCCTCACATGCGCCCATTCCTTAGCCGGATGCCCTCGCCGGAAAGGGATTTTTCCCACCGGCGCAAAATCCTCCAAGTCACATAGTGACATGCGCTCACCCATTCTTGGGAGGGGAAATGTGCAAAAATCGCTATGTCCCATGGGGACATGCGCCCATGGCTGGAATGTTGGGTGCATGTGCATGTCACATGCGCTTGAGAATAAGTGCATTCACACAGGACATGCGCCTGGGGTGAATAAGTGCATTCACACAGGACATGCGCCTGGGGCGAATAAGTGCATTCACCTAGGACATGCGCCTGGGGCGAATAAGTGCATCCACCTAGGACATGCGCCCATGTCTAATGCGACATGCGCCCAACCCAACCTCCCATGCGCCTGGACGCTGATGGGGAGGTGGGGCCTTCTATGATGTGACCCGCCTTCGACGTGGCCCGCCTTCCGATCATGTCAGCACTCCTAGACACACATCAATGCCCTCTATCCATCCCCCGGATCGGATTCGCCAACAGTCAATGTTAAGTGGGCCAAATCAGTAATTTGATAAAAAAGGCCTACACTTAGCCAATATTGCAAACCTCGAAAATCCCTCCGAAAGAGCCAGAAATGGCCGAAATCGAGAGGAATCGGGCGGAATTTGACCGAACCCCAGAGGGAGACTTCTCTCCGCCATAACATGATACACCATAATCATGCATTACAATGAGATTACCTGATCTCAGGATCTCCGAGAAACCTTGATCAGACCATAAACAGGTCCACTACTTAGTCGTTTTTAGCCCTGGGAAGTGCCCTGTTGGCTCGAAAATCGACTTACACTAAACAAATCGAAATGCGATCGCACTGCGACCCTCGTGGACATAATCCACCTCTATCCAAAGACGATCGTGACAGGTATTCACCAAATCCTCCGATCATATCGTAAATAGGCCCTAGGAAGTGCCCTGATGGCCCGAAAATCTACTAATGCCAAATAAAATCAATCGCGATCTCAAAGACGCGAGGGCAACATATTGATGACATAAAGATATATACGAAGCCGATTGATCAAATCAAATGCATAATTTGTCCGATACACTGAACATCTAGCATAAATGCAATCCTCTCTCGAGCATGCATAAAGCATAGTTACTTTGTACTGTACTCATTTGCATCCATTGCATGAATTCATTTCATCCCGGATCGAGATACGAAACTAAATCAAAGGGGACTATGGTTATCATCGAAAACCATAATGAAAGAGTTCTAAAACGTCTGAAATACTTCATCGTTAAGACTAGTTGATGTGCATCATGTCCAAGGCGGGATCCGTCAGTTGAGTGGCTAAGGGAATGAGTGCCTTCCAGTAAGTCACCCGTCCAGCAAAGACGGTCACTGGCCCTGGTTGCAGTAAGTGGACGCCGTGAAGTGTATTACTGAAAGTCATATCGTCCATAGAGACGCGTCATGACGCTGAGATATACGACTCGGTCGAAACCCTGTTTGCACAAAAACCCCATGGAGTGCCCTCCAGTAAGTCACCCGTCCAGCAGAGATGGTCACTGGCCCTGGTTGCAGTAAGTGGACGCCATGAAGTGTATTTCTGAAAGTCATATCGTCCATAGAGACGCGTCATGACACTGAGATATACGACTCGGTCGAAACCCTGTTTGCATAAAGACCCCATGGAGTGCCTTCCAGTAAGTCACCCGTCCAGCTGAGACGGTCACTGGCCCTGGTTGCAATAAGTGGACGCCGTGGAGTGTATTTCCGAAAGTCATATCGTCCATAGAGACGCGTCATGACACTGAGATATACGACTCGGTCGAAACCCTGTTTGCACAAAGACCCCATGGAGTGCCTTCCAGTAAGTCACCCGTCCAGCTGAGACGGTCACTGGCCCTGGTTGCAGTAAGTGGACGCCGTGGAGTGTATTTCTGAAAGTCATATCGTCCATAGAGACGCGTCATGACACTGAGATATACGATTCGGTCGAAACCCTGTTTGCACAAAGACCCCATGGAGTGCCTTCCAATAAGTCACCCGTCCAGCTGAGACGGTCACTGGCCCTGGTTGCACTAAACGGAAATCGTGAAGTGTATCCCTGAAAGTCATATCGTCCATAGAGACGCGTCATGACACTGAGATACACGACTCGGTTAAAATCCTGGTTGCTACTCAACTAGGAACGCCCGAAGAGTATGGGATCAACATCTAACCGGTCTTAACGGTGAAGTATTCCATAATAAATCCTAGACTTGGTCTCGGCGACCATGAACTCGAGACTATAATCCCTGACGATTTAAACTACTTGCTCGATCTATCCGAGCTTTATCCCTTTGATATTCCATCTATTGTATAACTGAAATTCATAGTGGAATCTTGTCGCTTTGTGCCGTGGTTTTCTCCCGTAAGGGTTTCCACGTAAAAATCTCTGTGTGGTCTATGCTATGCTTTATTTATATTTATGCTCCTTTAATGCTTTATTTAATTCATTTATGATACATGCATGCATTTACTTTTGCCTTTTAATCAAGGGTGATCATCCGTTGATGTAATTAAGGGTTCGTGACCAGTTCACAACCCGGAATGTAAAAGACCTCGGAATCTCTGGAATAAAATTCACCTCGCGGTGCTTTCTCGTGTATACTTTGTGATTGTTTATGATTGTCTATGAATGTCTCTATACTCAGAATTCCCCCAGAATAAAAGGAACACAGGAAAAGGAAAAAGACTGCTAACGAGCAGCAGGTTTCGATTTTTTCTTTAGCTCTAACACCATCCTCACTCCTGCATCCAGAGAGACGTCCTAGGGACTGGGTTCGGGAAGGGTCCCAAAAGTTTGAGGGGAGATGTGTCGAATAAGAATTTGCAGATTGGGTGCAAGTGGCTTGGAACGGTAAACGTCCCAACTCCGGAAGGCTGGGCTACGACTAGCCCAGCAGGGTTCGCATCTTGAGCAACAGGTTGCTCGGGAGTAGGAATCAACTCGCGAGCATCTTCGGGCTCGCGAGGTTCTTCAGTTAGGGGGCAACTTGGCCCCGCCCCATCATTCCTTAGGGAATTGTCAACAATGTCAATGACAGGTGGCTCGGGAAGAACCACCGGAGCGGCTGTCGCAAGCTCAGGGAGAGGCTCACGCAGTTGTGAGCTTTGGGCAGGCTCACCCGACCGATTAAACGGGTGAGATGGACCAGCTGACGTCTTCTTCTGTCTCTTCGAGCCGGTGCCCCTCAGGTGTGTCAATAATCCCCTCTTCTCTCCTACATTCGCCATGGAAGCCTCCTCTTGGGATATCAATCCAGAAGCTGCGAGTCGAGAGAGTGAAAGACAGGCCTTGATATTCCTATCATGAGCTGATAACTTGTAAATTTTTACAATCTTCTCATTGATTCCTCCCTTTAAGCTCGATTTTCCCCCGGTCGGAATACCTGTTAATACAAGCAGAGGTCAGGTAAATAAAAGTTCAAAATCATGACAGAAATCAGGGGAGAGTGAAGTTTCACCCACCTTCGCCAAAGAAGTGGCTCACATTATGGCCCCCAGGGTTGGATCCCATCTCAGATTCCTAGTTTTTGGAGGCAAAAAACCAGCGTTTCCTCCATCCGATATAATTCGAAGTGGGTTTCTCCAAAACATAATTATCCTGGTGCCAGTAACATAAGTAATACCAGCCTTCACTGGAGGGAGCTTTCTTGAGCTGGAACATTCTAAGGAACTCCTCAACGGTCAAATCTCCATTGCCGGCTTACTTTCAGAGAATGAAAGAACTAAGGACCACCCTCCAACCATTGACAATAAGTTTTCCTAGGGCAATTTTATAGGTTCGGAGTACGTCACGAATAAAAGGGTGAAGGGGAAGACACACGCCAAGAATGAAAAAGTAATCATACAAGGCTACACAACCAGGGGGTGGGGAATCCGGAGTCTCTCCCTCTCCAGGCAACAGGAAAATGACAGAGTCGGGAACTCGGTATTTTTTCCGTAACTCAATTAGCCGTTCCTCCGTCATTATTGAAGGATATCCGTACGTAGAGTGCCTCCCCGCAGGGACTCTTGTGTTGTTGGAGGAAGAAGAGTCAGGAGTTGCATCCCCCAAAGGGATAATCTGCTCATCAGAATCTCTCACCATTGTTCTTTAAGGGATAGAATAAGAAAGTAGAATACCTTGAAGGAAATGGGAAATGGAAGTTACACTAGAGAAAGATAGAGGCATCAGAGAGAAAACGGAAGCAAGGAGAGAAGAAGAACTTTTGAAATCCTCTGATGAAATTTCAAAAGCTTCGCATGCTTCGTATATTTATAAGAAATCATTCCTCAAGATTTGGCGACAAGCGGCGACTATTTGTTTGGCGTGACAGTTGAATGGGCATAATCATTAATTCCGGAGATACGTGGCGAGCGCCGCTACATTTCCTCTCTACCGAAAAGCTGCGAAAAGCTGGCGCTCATAAATGAAGGCCCAATCATGTATGGCTTCCCATCCAAGAAATGCATTAGGCGGTTATGCGTGCTGATGAGCAAGTCCTTCCCTTAGACTTCTCGACAGCAAGGACTTGGGGGCATCTATTATAGCATAAAATCGGTGGTCAAAGATATCGAAGACTCAAGACCCGCGAACGAGTTTTTGTCTTTAGTGTTCAACCCGCGAGCCCTTATGGTCGAAGCTTGCATATCATGGAAGTATGGTATACACTCCCGAATATGCGAGCAGGCTTGGTCGCTGGTCATCGGATGGGGGCATCTTCATAATCCGTCTGCCTTTATTCCTTGGTTATAAAACAAAGGTTCCGCATGCGAGCAGCTCGACATGTGGTCGTCGAAAGGGATCACATTTCCGCATGCGAGTAGCTCGGCTCGTGGTTGTCGAACGAGGTTATCCCCGAGCCCGAGCATCCTCCGCCTTTTTAGTACCAGCAGCCCGTATAGGCCAGTTTGGGCTTCTTTCCATTCATAGCTCCGAACGTCTCTATCAAGAAACGTAATCAGCTAGACACCTAAAGCAATTATATCATCTAAGAATTAGTAGGATAAGCATCTTGTCCCCTGAAATCAGCATTGATCTTAACGGCTTGCGTAACAGACTGGATCACCCAGATTTGTATAAATAGATGGTCCCACAGATGGTAAAGACACACAACCTCTAAGCTCATTTCCTACTTTTTACTCTACTACCATATCTCGTCTAACATAAGCTTCGGAGAGCCAATGGCTGAACGCCGACCACCCTTAGTTTTCTCCTTTACTCTTTCAATTTTGGAGGGAAGCTTGCTCGAAGGAAGGTGAACGTCTGGAGGATCCTGTTATTAAATTAGACGTAAACAGTAATAGGTAGCCCTTTTCAGAAATTTTCACCATATTCTCAATCATACCCTTTTTTCTTTCCTTCTTTCCTTTTCATATACATTAAATATGATTTTTAGAAATCCATATCTTTCATTATTTTTGAAATTGCGGTTTTACCGCTTGTAGAGATGCTCGGAGATATGTCTATGGACCTAGAGGGGGGGTGAATAGGACCTTTTTAAAATTCTTTTCGCCTACTTATGCAATTCAACAAGTTTAAGCTAGGTAAGCAAGAACACCTTGGCTTCCAAGCCTTGGTGGGTCCAATCACAAGACTAGCAAGAGTTAAGCAATAACCAAACCTAGTCTAAGCATGCATAGGTAAGAAAATGATTCAACTAATTAAGCTACTAACCTATGCACCTTATGTAGTCTTATGAGATTGGATCAATGAGCTCAAGTCTACACAAGTAGTGAAGGTACATCTTGTACAAGGATGCCTAAAAAGTGCCTAGCATGCATTCATATCAATCATTCATAATTAAGCAATTAAACTAACAATGCAAAGATATCAATGTGCTCAATAACAATCACAAACACAAGAATGTATAGTGGTTCGACTACGTGTCTACTCCACTCCCGGTTCAAGTACTCAACCCCTTTGAGCACACCGGCATTCACTATCGGAGGTTTTAAATGAGGTTCACCTCTCAACCTTTACACGGAGGTTTTATCGGTTCACCTCTCAATCGTATCCGGAGTTTTAGACATAGGCTAACTCTCAACCTTATCGCACGTTTACTCCCGTGTCGGAGGCTCCCCCTTGGAGACTTAGTTTAGGCCCGGCTGACGGACCAAGGAACGGCTAACGTCCCTAAGGCGAGTTGACAAACAAACTCTAAAATGGACTCTCAAATGAGACAACTTACTTGTCGGATGAGCCCCTTGTTTAGCGCCGTATTGGGTTGCTTGATCTTTGCTCTCCCGTGCTTCAACCAGCTTCCCTTTGCTCCCTCGATCGTGCCGCCGTTGCGTTGCCAATGTCTCAGCCACATTCGATCAAACACCTTGCATGCGATGCCTTGAAAAACCCAAGGTGCTAGGAGGATGGGTGAATCTCATACATGGGATGTGTAGGTTGTTCCAACTAGGAGATTGACCTAGAGAGTCTTCTAGAGGTCTTGGATAAAGGATATACCTATGTGGAATAGTGTCACACCTCTAGATTTGAGAGAGGAATCAAGTCATCTCTTGATAGCATTTGAATGCCCATACTTGTGTTTGAAACACAAGGGATATGACTTGAAAACCTCCTCTTTGAGGCCCCAAATGATGTACAAGATGAGTATGGAATGGGCTCTCAAAAACTTCTCTCTTGTTGCCCAAGAATGGAGCACCATATATATAGAAAAAGGGCTCCAACGGTCAGAAAACGGGCAGAAAACGGTTGCCCAACCTATCCTGACTGGTCACGACCGGTCGGAGCTCTTTGCTGGAAGGCATACAAAAAAAATCCAAGCCATCTACACAGGCCGACCGGTCATGACCGGTCGGCACTCTTTGCTGGACAGGGTGGATGCCCTAGGCCGACCGGTCATGACCGGTCGGCGCACTCTCTGGCTGGATTTGGATTACCAGGCCGACCGGTCATGACCGGTCGGCCACCTCTGCTGGCTTCCATGGATTTGTAAAGGCCGACCGGTCCTGACCGGTCGGCTGGCCATTGATAATGCAGCCAAGCTGCTGGCCGACCGGTCATGACCGGTCGGACCAGCCTGGGTCCCCTCACCTTTTATCTGATTTCTTCTTTCTCCAGCATGAAGATATAGGCCAATGTTAGAGTGGTCAAAAGGGACACCTAGGGCCTATCTATGATGACTAAATGTACTCTAATATGGTCAAGGTCATCAAGGATACAAAGGGGATAGGTTTTGGTCGAGGTTAAGGCACCAAGGCATCTCATATACCTGAATCTTCTTCCTTGATGTGGCTGGACGTCTTGAGTCTTCGGTCTTCGTCTTCATTGGGCTCAACCGACACAAGACTCACAGCTGTAAGTGATTGACAAACAAGGTGCACTAGTATGCCACGAAAAAGTGCACTAACAATCTCCCCCTTTGTCAATTACTTACAAAAACTTAACCTACCAAAACAAATTACATGTTCAAGATATTACAATGATAAAGCATAGATTACAGGACTCTTGACATGTCTAAATTATGCTGCTCCGCTTCAGTTTGCTCCCCCACAACCTGTCAATCCCTGCATCACAAAACAAAGCAAACTAGTTTTGGTGGGATTTGATCTTTCTCCCCCTTTTTGTTAGCAATTGACAAACTATTCTCTCCCCCTTAATGATATGCCAATAAGGTTAAGGTAAGAGAAGATAGTGTGTCGCAGTTATAACTATAAGCACATGCTAAAACGGAGAGTGTGGGGTGCATGAATCATTAATACATGGAGCATGCTAAGAAACATGATTAACAGGAAGATATAACTGTCTAAGCATAGGTAATCATGCAATATTGGTCAAGAACATACATTTGCAATGAAGCACAAAGGGCTTATAGCCCAATCAACCAACCTCCCCTATTGGTATATCAAGACCAATACTAAGCAAAGATTAGCATACATGAAGCATAAAACTCAAGATGGTTAGCTAATCTAAGCAGGATGACAATCTAGCAAGCAAATGTATCAATAAAAGCAAAGCTAAATCATCAAAATTTGGGCGAATGAGGCTTGAATCCTCTGATTTGCCCATATACACAGAAATGAGGCTGAAATCCTCAGATTTACCAATAAAAGCATAACTACCTACCCTCTCTTACCCTGATGAGATTAAAAAGCCAAAGGGTAGCAAAGTTCCACAAGACCCTCATAGAATGTAGCACAAGGTGAGGGGTTGGGAACACCTTCACCTAGAAGGGATAGCGGTTGGGATCCCCTCTTAGATAACCTGGTAAAGGGGTCGTGATGGAGGCCGAGAGAGCAAGATCATTATGTTGGCTCTCATCATCAGATTCGGACTCCTCCGTATCATCCCAAGTGGCAGCCATTGCCTTTTTACCTTTCGGTTTAGGCCCTTCCGGATATTCCGGGGCAATATGGCCGCGACGACCGCAACCGTAACAACGGACAGATGAAGGTATGGATGATTTTCCTGTACGTTTATCACCCTTCTTGTCCTTCTTGTCACGGCTATTCCCTCTATCAAATTTGAGCAATCTCTTGAATTTTTTGTTTAATTTCTCTTCCTCATCATCCTCATCATCGCTATCTTCCTCCGACTCACTTTTGATTTTCTTGTATTTGTGAGAGGACTTAAAGGCGATGTTTTTCCTTCTAGAGGGGGCTTTAAAGCCTAACTCAAAGGTTTGTAGGGAACCTATGAGTTCTTCAACTTTCATTGTATTAAGATCCCTACACTCTTCAATGGTGGTGACTTTAGAAGAGAACCGTTCCGGAAGAGATCTCAGAATTTTCCTACAAAGCCTATGTTCCGGAACCGGATCCCCTAAGCCCCACATATCATTAGTGATTTTGTTCAGCTTGATATAAAATTCAGTAAACGTTTCATCCTCCTCCATAGTAATATTTTCAAAGAGAGTGGAGAGGCGCTGGAGTTTAGAATTTGTAACAACATTTGTTCCTTCATGGGTAACTTCCAGAATATCCCATGCTTGTTTACTGGTAGTGCAATTTTGGATCCGACCAAATTCTTCTCTTGATACTGAACAAAATATGGCATTCAGGCCTTTGGCATTATTAATACGTTGAGCTTTTTCATGAGCAGTCCACAATGCCTTGTCTTTTGGCCTGAGAACATCCGGCTCACCCTCCTTAGAAATAGCAACCATTGGGGGTTCATATCCAAAATCAACCATGTCCCTCACATCCGAATCAATGGATTCCAAGAAGATGCGCATTCGGGCTTTCCAATATGGATAATTTGACCCATCAAAGAAAGGAGGCTTAGTGACGGATGAAGAGTCCTCTCTAGACATATTTTCAAGTTTCTCTTTAGGATCTACCTCTAGGCAATTAAGCCCTTAAAGAGGAACCCGCTCTGATACCAATTGAAATTGCGGTTTTACCGCTTGTAGAGATGCTCGGAGATATGTCTATGGACCTAGAGGGGGGGTGAATAGGACCTTTTTAAAATTCTTTTCGCCTACTTATGCAATTCAACAAGTTTAAGCTAGGTAAGCAAGAACACCTTGGCTTCCAAGCCTTGGTGGGTCCAATCACAAGACTAGCAAGAGTTAAGCAATAACCAAACCTAGTCTAAGCATGCATAGGTAAGAAAATGATTCAACTAATTAAGCTACTAACCTATGCACCTTGTGTAGTCTTATGAGATTGGATCAATGAGCTCAAGTCTACACAAGTAGTGAAGGTACATCTTGTACAAGGATGCCTAAAAAGTGCCTAGCATGCATTCATATCAATCATTCATAATTAAGCAATTAAACTAACAATGCAAAGATATCAATGTGCTCAATAACAATCACAAACACAAGAATGTATAGTGGTTCGACTACGTGTCTACTCCACTCCCGGTTCAAGTACTCAACCCCTTTGAGCACACCGGCATTCACTATCGGAGGTTTTAAATGAGGTTCACCTCTCAACCTTTACACGGAGGTTTTATCGGTTCACCTCTCAACCGTATCCGGAGTTTTAGACATAGGCTAACTCTCAACCTTATCGCACGTTTACTCCCGTGTCGGAGGCTCCCCCTTGGAGACTTAGTTTAGGCCCGGCTGACGGACCAAGGAACGGCTAACGTCCCTAAGGCGAGTTGACAAACAAACTCTAAAATGGACTCTCAAATGAGACAACTTACTTGTCGGATGAGCCCCTTGTTTAGCGCCGTATTGGGTTGCTTGATCTTTGCTCTCCCGTGCTTCAACCAGCTTCCCTTTGCTCCCTCGATCGTGCCGCCGTTGCGTTGCCAATGCCTCAGCCACATTCGATCAAACACCTTGCATGCGATGCCTTGAAAAACCCAAGGTGCTAGGAGGATGGGTGAATCTCATACATGGGATGTGTAGGTTGTTCCAACTAGGAGATTGACCTAGAGAGTCTTCTAGAGGTCTTGGATAAAGGATATACCTATGTGGAATAGTGTCACACCTCTAGATTTGAGAGAGGAATCAAGTCATCTCTTGATAGCATTTGAATGCCCATACTTGTGTTTGAAACACAAGGGATATGACTTGAAAACCTCCTCTTTGAGGCCCCAAATGATGTACAAGATGAGTATGGAATGGGCTCTCAAAAACTTTTCTCTTGTTGCCCAAGAATGGAGCACCATATATATAGAAAAAGGGCTCCAACGGTCAGAAAACGGGCAGAAAATGGTTGCCCGACCTGTCCCGATCGGTCACGACCGGTCGGAGCTCTTTGCTGGAAGGCATACAAAAAAAATCCAAGCCATCTACACAGGCCGACCGGTCATGACCGGTCGGCACTCTTTGCTGGACAGGGTGGATGCCCCAGGCCGACCGGTCATGACCGGTCGGCGCACTCTCTGGCTGGATTTGGATTACCACGCTGACCGGTCGGCCACCTCTGCTGGCTTCCATGGATTTGTAAAGGCCGACCGGTCCTGACCGGTCGGCTGGCCATTGATAATGCAGCCAAGCTGCTGGCCGACCAGTCATGACCGGTCGGACCAGCCTGGGTCCCCTCACCTTTTATCTGATTTCTTCTTTCTCCAGCATGAAGATATAGGCCAATGTTAGAGTGGTCAAAAGGGACACCTAGGGCCTATCTATGATGACTAAATGTATTCTAATATGGTCAAGGTCATCAAGGATACAAAGGGGATAGGTTTTGGTCGAGGTTAAGGCACCAAGGCATCTCATATACCTGAATCTTCTTCCTTGATGTGGCTGGACGTCTTGAGTCTTCGGTCTTCGTCTTCATTGGGCTCAACCGACACAAGACTCACAGCTGTAAGTGATTGACAAACAAGGTGCACTAGTATGCCACGAAAAAGTGCACTAACAATTTTCCCATGGACAAGGATGGATAAAGTACCCCGACTTGGTTCTTCAACACGTCAAATCTAAGTCTAGCCAATCCACAAAGCTACATAATCCCTTCAAACCATGAAAATCGTGTAATGTGAACTAGGTGTAAAAGTGTTCAAATTTTCTATCAATCATATAAATAGGGGAATTCACATATAAAACCATTATATTAAAGGTCGATCAAGACTTATAACATCACTCACTTCGTATCTCCTTTTCTTATACTCGTATCATCCCGAATGCATAGAAACAAAGTTTTCTAAAAAGAGTTTTTGAATTTTTAAAAAATTCAAAAATTTTCTACATAATTGCTCGAAATATCACAAAAGCTAATAGATTCATCTAAGGAATCTCACCCCCCAACCAAAATCTTACATTGTCCTCAATGTAACAAGATATGAATAAGCATGACATGAGAGTAATGACATAAAATAAAGGAGAGTGAGAACGAGAGTACCTGGGGTAGCAAGTTAATCAATTCTAGCATCTTCTATTGTCTCGATGAGACTTATTCAATCCTAATTGCAGAAAATAGATCCTAACCTACCTACTTACCTTTGATTAGTCCGATCGACTACATGATCAAATTTGAGCAGCATCTTCATGAATTCCAATAAATTTCTCATGAGGACCATCCAAAGTCCTGCTCGACAGTAAACATGGTTGCTTTTCTTCATTGAAGTCCAATATTTATGTACATCACATGCATGATAGAAGGAGATAAGAGCAGCAAAAAGGTATCTCCTCAAATTCTGATATGGGTTATGATTGATTAAAAATGGGTCCTCCCAATCAGAATTTTCAATGAGCTGAAGGACCCATGATGGTGGAGAGACATTCATCAAGTTTTCATTGGTTAAAGTTGTCTCCTCCACAATTTTAGAGTTGTACGGTGCTTCCACAAACAATGGTAAAAAGTGTAAATCAGTGGAAAGGTGTTCTTCAGGCACCGACATCGTGTCTAACAAAATATCCAACTCCTTAATCAGCTCATCATTAAAATCATAAGAGTGGGCCAAGCATTCCTCTAGGAAATCGAGATAGTCAGATGAAGGCTCTTCGTCTTCCCTAAGGGATTGTAAAAATTCGGTTTCTATGGTGAGGGATTCACACTCCACAGAGTGGAATTCTTCCAAACTAGGTTCCTCATAACTAGTATGAGGCACCAAGTAGGAAATGTGCAAGGCTTTAACAATCTCTTGAATAATTGGTTCTTTTGAATTTTCAAAGTGACTTAAGCATTTATCCAAAGAATCTAAATTTTCACTCAAAGGGAAGTCCTCCACAATAGAATTTAGCATGTGTTGTTGGTGGAAAGACTCAAAAATCTCAACTTCGGCCATCTCTCTAGTATGCATATCCTCTAAAGACTTATAATCATTATGTCCTTGGGAAAAAGAAACCATAGGTTCATAAGCATCAACCGAACCCTCATTGTAGGTAACCCCACTATCGTTTGCAGATTTAATGGATTCCTCGTGTTTATCAACCGTCATTGAAATCTCTTCATCATTAAGTTCAAAACATCCAAAAGAGATTGTGGACTCACCATAATTGATGATGACATTGGGATCATCGAGATCAATCTTCTCAAAAAGTTTATTCATTAAATCCGAAGAAGGTGGGACTTGGGTAGCCCCATCCTCCTCATTAAAGGGGATTGATTCGATGCCCCCAATTTCAGGCTTAACGTCTTCACAAGATGGCGAGTAAACTTGATTTGATTGTTCATCTACATACTCTTTCCATATTTCCTCAAGTATTTATGTATACATGTCATCACAAAAGGAAGACGTTTTAGGGTGATTGTTAATAACCAGGGTTGGTTCTTCCCTTGAACAAGGAGAATGGTGGTTTTCCAAATTAAGACCATACGCATTGTAGGATGAAGAGTTATATGATGGTTGATAGGCATATCCATACAAGTAATCACATATTGTCTTAACTGGTTGACCACTATTTACTCGTTCCTTTTGTTGTTGCACACCTCCTACCATAACCGGTGGAACACTCATGTTATTTTCAATTCGGTAATCACGTAATGTTTTTTCCCGAATGATTATTCGATTTTGCTTCCTTCCGGTATTCCCCCATCGTCTTACGTCGTGTCTCAATATGTATATTGCTTTCATTAATGTAATCACGCATTGTCTTACGTGAGGGGGTAGTGGAGGTTCTTTGAATCTCAGAAAAATACTCATGCTTGGAAGGATCCCGATCACAATGAGTTTAAGTACCCCAATCCAATATCTCATCTTCTAAAAGGTACTTGTACGCACCATTCGTCCAATCATACATGATAAAATTTTAAGGAACTGAAAACTACCATAATCTAGAAAAAAATAACAAAAAGAAAGGAGATGGGGAGATGTTACCCAATAGAGTTAGATCTATGTCAGCAACAATGTCCTACAAAATCAAACAAAAAATTGTTAGTAATCTAGAAAAAAAATTCTGCTTATAAAAAATATGAAAATCCTACCTAACTAAAACTACTCTATAGCTACTAGAACAATCAGAACCGTCTAACCTTTTCCCCGGCAACGACGCCAAAAACTTGTTCGCTCGCCTCAAGTGCAAGGCTGCGATGTAGTAATAATTCTCGGTAAGATCGAGGTCAATCCACAAGGAAAGAAGTAAACAATTTCAACTACTCCAATAACTAGAATCCAAGAAGTTTAGGAAAATAGTTTTTAACATAAAACATGAAAATATGATATTTGGAAAGAACTAGAGCATCAAGGATCCACTTGTAGTAGTTCAATACTAATCCATTCATCCGAGCACAACACAATTAGAATCAAAGTTCTATCTCTCATCTAATTAGATGATATAACATTCAAGCATAAACAGTCCCACTTAAATTTGGAAATCAGATTTCTAGTTCTAGTGAAGCACATAGAACTCAAACTTGTAGCCTTCGAAGTAACAGCCATGCCAAGAGACTATGGTATGCTCTAGGGTTACTATAATTCGAATCTAAATAAACCCATTATGGCAATCTTAGAGAATTGCAAGGAACTCATGTCCGGAGTACACAAACTCTCATAATTCATCTAAAAATTTAAATTTATTCAAACTAGAAGTTCAAAATCTAAAATTAAGAAAATGGTACTTGAAATAAAAGAATTAAAGCATTGAAACCAGCTACAAATTTCACCTCTAGTTCTAGTTAAGAGGTTAACTAAGAAAATCATATTAAAACTAAAACTAGAACTAAGAAAAAGAAGAAAAACTAGCTGTAGGAGGCTAGGTAGCCTCTTAGGACCTGAAATCCTTGCTTCCCACGTCCTTGAATGCCTTAGAATAGAAGAGAGCACCTCCTTTTATAATACCGCAAGAGTACCGCAACATAACAGATTTTGTTTCGCTTCGTACGGCTTAACCAATGGTCGGATTGGCTTCAAATTTGATTTGTAGCTTCCTTGTAATGTGATCTTCCATATAGATGATTTAGATTTCCAAGATTATCTTCTAAATGGGTCCACCAATTAGATAAGCGACCGCCTCTTAAAATCACGTAATTCGGGTACCTCCAAAACCAGTCATCTTGCTTTCAACACTATGGAGTGTACAGAGGTTGGATTGATCTCAAATTTTGAATATTGGTAGAAACCTTCCTCCTCTAGATGATAGATAGATTAGATTTTACAATCAACTCTAGAATTGGGTGCGAAAATTAGAACACTTAGGCCTTTTATAAAATCTGCGCAGTTGAATCTTTCTGGATGGTCCATCTTTCTTCAACCGATACTATCAAACCACACATCTTTTTAATCTAAAACTTTGCGGTTATTCATATATGGATATGGTATAGAAGATGGTCAGATTAGATTTTTCATATCATCAATGATGGGCCACCTGGACCATTCCAGTGTTGAACAGCGAAATCTGAAAACCTTTTGGACAGTTTGTATTGTTTTGGCCGCCACGGTCAATCCATAGCTCCGATCGACACGAAACTACTTGGGTTATTTCAGTGTCGAGCTCCTCTTCGATATGTTTGTTAGATTTCTAAATATCATCAAGATAAACCCCAAAAACTAGGCTAAAAAACCAAAAATGGGACTACCTGTATTTGAATAGGGTAACACATTTTTTTATTTTTTTTCGAAACGATCCAGGTCATCAGATCTTGGCCCGAATGGTTGGGATAGATGCCTATTTTTATTGAAAATCCCTCAAGATCTTGATCCCGACGTAGATTAAGGTCTTCGGACAAAAATTCATACAGGCGATATTGGAAATACACACTTTTTTTTCTAGAAAATGTCCAGAGTTGTCGGATCCTGATTCAAGCAATCAAGAACGATGCCAGTTTTTATTAAAAATTTCTCGAGATCTTGATCCCGACATAGTTTAAGGTCTTCGAACCCAATGGGATGGTTAGGCATACTTACCTTGCTTTGTTTGGCTTCTGACGGGGCTGATTGTGATTTGAATGGTCTGGATTGCTTGAATGGGCCATGTAGGACCTCTTATACTTCTATTCTCATAGTTGGATGCTAGATCTTGATGATTAGACCTTTGATCTTGGAGATTGGTAGCTTAAGGAAGCTCTTCAATGGTTTGGATCATGATGGTTTAACTTTTGAACAGTCTGGATTTCTTGTGGCCCACACTTGATCAACTTTTGTCCTTTTTTGGACTGATCAGACTCATTTTAAATGTAGCTCTTCATGATTTGACTTGTGGAGAATGCTTCAGATGGTCTGGATCAGCCTCTGTCCAAATCTGGAGTCAATCAAAGTTTCGGACGGCCTTCAGAGTGCCATTTGCTGACATGGACTGACGATCTCACCTACCACAAGGCCCCTGAGCCAATCTACGGAGAGAGAAAGAGAGTGTCCGTACTGGCGGCCCCCTGGGGGTCGCCCAGACCTCTCCTGATGTGCGGTCTGTGCTGGCTTTGGTTTAGACATTCCCCACTGCTTCACTGTCCTTGTCTGCTTGATTCCTTGCGTACGAGGTTTGATTCTAGCCATGAATTCCTTTTTTGGTCTCATCTTTCATTCCTTTTTTGTCTTTTTCTCTTTTGGTCCTCTCTTGGGCAACCATTGATGATGGCTTGGGGGTGATGAAGGCCGATCCTAGTGGGTCCCATATTTCAGAAGATGGTGGGGGCTTTAATGATGGTGAGATGTTCTTGATTGATGATGTAGATAGGTTTAAATGGGGCCATTGATGTTGGATTAAGGGTGGTTGTTGGGGAAGCTTTGAATGCCCCCATTAATGGTGGGATTGCTGAAAATTCTGACTTGAATTTGGGCATTGATCATGATAGGATTGAATGGTATGGATGGGATGGGGAGATGGGCCATAGGTGAGGCTACACATCCTCTGGGCGTGAGCCACGTGGATGATGTGATCGATGGTGACGATGGACATTGATGGGCTGATCTTAGATTGCCTTCTGGTACCTGTGAGGAGAGAAAACACTTTAGCAAAAGGATTGAAGCATTAAAGCAGGAAGATAGATACTTACCTTCTGGGAGGAACGATCAGGAGAAAGGCGCTTGTACGAGGCACTCCGTGAATTGGCTGGGGGATGTTTATTTTGAAAGCCCTGTAAGATATATTTTTTGTGCATATATATGAATAAGGAAAAATGATTTTTTTTTTAAAAATATATGTAAGCAAATCATGCATGAAATGAAATTTTGTGCCAAGTGCTTGTTTGTCTTTGCGTGATTCGGATTTGTGCTTTTAGATGTAAGAATCAGAATATTTGACTCAGCCTGATGTCATACTCGATTTTCTTAATTATTCACCAAGGGTCCTGGTCCCCTTAAAATAGTGTGCAATGGTATCTTACCTCTAAAATTTGGGCAGATCTTAAAAGAATTCTTGACTCATAGCTATCATCCTTACTTCCGTTGAATCTTCATGTCGCTTAGATCTCTCATGTACCTGCTTTTTCTTTTTTTTTCTTTTCTTTTCTTAGCCATTATTACCCGCAACGCCCTTTCGGGTTTTCACCAAGTCCAATGTGTGCACACTGTTTTTACTCGGAGCGCCCTTTTGGGTTTTCACTTCACCCTCTTTGTTTAGGCAAACATCTCTTTTCTTTTCTTTTCTTTTCTTTTTCTCTTTTTCATTTTTTTTTGGATAACTGTGGTGACAAGGGGTCAGGAATCCGTCGTTGCCGACTGATGGTAACCTTTCGGCCCTTATCTTAAGTTACAATGGCAGAGCTGTCGGCCTTAGCTACAGACCTTTCTGAGGTGGATGGATAGATAGATGTGTTTCTTTTGAGTCGATTTTTTCTTTCTTTCTTTTTTTTGGGGTTGTGTGCCCCGCCTTTTTTTTTAAACCCTTATTTTTTTTCTCTATTCTTCTTTTTTCTCTTCTTTTTTCTTTGGCTTTTGAACCCTTTATTTAGAACACTTATTGGTGGACGGGAAGGGATTCTCAGAGGTCTAAGCCTTGACCTCTTGACTTCAGTTTTACTAATGTAACTCTTGATAAGGTTGGATTGGCTTACCTGTGAGAGATTTTCATGTTGTCGGCGTTGATTGGCTCTGGAAGATCCTTACCCCTCAAGTTAGTGAGTCGAACAATGCCTCCTAGAAGAACTTCTCTGATTCTTGGGGCTTGCCCCTTGAGTTTGATAGATGCGGCAGTGGTTGTTGTAAACCTGATATGACTTTTGGTTCTTCGGCTTCATTCTTCATCTACACTCATGGTGACATGATTTTGACTCGAACTCATAGGTCTGTATTCTGATTTTAAGCTTCTCGAGGAACTCCTCCATCCTTAGATTTCAAAGGATATCCCATCGCCAATGTTGATAGCATGTGGGAACCCTTAACAATTGATGATGTTATTCTTCATAAGAATTATTACGCGAGATCAAAATGTTACCTCCTTCCTCTTTATGAACTAATCAATTGTTAGATGATGCCAAGTTGATCTTTCTGTTGATGTAGATACCTCGTACAGGGAATAGCTGGAGCATTGTCAGGTTGAAGCACGCACATGGATTTGATGTGCATGCTGTTGACACTTGAAGTATTTTCTGACATGTTGGCAGCAATCTTGTCTTTATTGAGCTGCGAGATTTCTCCGATTATTCGTCAGGTCGCATACTCCAGCATGGAATGCAAGCATAGTCTTGGCAGCATCTTCTTGATAGGCTTGATGAGTTTTTGATCGAGTCTGGATAAGTCTTCATAGGACGCAAGATTGGGAAGTCATGACTTCAAAAATTCGATCATTCTCTGCTTATTTTTCAGGGACAAGGATTCTCAACGCAAACTTCCTTATGGGTCTCAGGAGATCCTAGGTTTATAATTTTAAAATTTTTGGAGAAGACATTGGCTTTTGGTTCAAACTTTCGAGGAGAAAGTTCGGGAGTCAGCTCATCATTTTCTGCATCATTTGGATTTGTCCAGACCCTTGAGTTTGAAGTCCAACTCTAGATCAAAATCTTATGAGTCAACTTCATACTCAAGTGCTTTAATAGAAAGACTTGACATCTTATTGCTTGAGATTTTTGATATTTTTTTTTGGCTTTGAAAGATTTTGTGGTTTTGGGGAATTTTGTGAATATCTGAATTATTTTTTGGACTTTGTGAAAATTTGATTTTTTTTTTAATTTTTGAAATATTTGGTGTTTTGGGTTTTTGAATCTTCTGATTAAAATTTTTTTTTTGTAAAGGACCTGAGCAAGATGACGACGTGAACCAGGTGTTGCCTGATTCGACTCGAGGAGCCGAGCATTGTCGGCTTTTATTGGCCGTCATGGGGACTACAAACTTGTTATTGCCCTGCACTCCTTCCCCTCAGGAGGCAGGGCCAGAGGGATCAGTAGGCCAACCCTCATTGTCGCGCCCAAACATCATGATAGATTTGAAATTGGGCTTCGAGTCGGTGTCAGATGCGGTTTCTCCTGGTTCATCCCCGATGAATTGCAGCTCTTCGGGTTCATCCGGCTGAGGTGGGACCAGGACGGCAGTCCAGTCGATCGGGGGAAATTCCTGCCCCTTGCTTGAGTCTTCTTTGGGCAACTCTATCAGACTCAATCTGCTCGCTTGATCATCGAAGGTGGAATCCAGCCCATCATCAGGATAGATAATCCCTGCATTGATAAACTGGATTGGTGTGCAGGTGCAGAGATTGCCTTCTTCTTAATGACCCCATCCTCTTCTGATACTTCTGTGCTTTGGTTTCCTAATCTGAGTAGACTGATATCACAGTCTTTCTCTATCCACATTCTCTTGAACTCCCATGATTCGGGTCGAGTTTTGATATTCGAGCTGATAGTAGAAGGTTTGATGCTCGGTAGGAAGGAAGACGCAGTTCGATCCGATGGGACATGCGTGAGGTAAGTAATTTGCATTGTGATGGTATGAGACCTCCCCATTAGAGCATTGTACATCTATGGTTGGGATGGTAGGCTCTTGAAGGTTGGATGCTTCTACCATGGGAAATTGTCCGGGATCGGTAATGATGGTGATTGCCCTACTCCGAAGATGTGCTTGACCCTTTGGTGAAGATCTGAAGAGATGACACCGATTCTGTGAAACTAGGTCCAATCGGGAAGGAGATGGAATGAAGTTGAGATGCCCAAGACCTGAAGAGTGATGGTTGATATTTTTGGACCAATCAGAACCTGAACATCAATCTCCCCTTCGACCTCCTCGATAGTGGCCACATAATTGAAGCTGGGCCCCAACTCTGTTAGGGCATGTGGCATGCTGTCCAAGGAAGGGTCTTCTTCTTGGAGGATGATGGCTGAAGTAGAAGCCGAATAGACAGGTGCGGTGGGCAAGTTGTGCCCCTGGTTATTTGCTAGAGAAATGGACAGGTTGTGCCCCTAGCTAGATGTTGTGGGCAGGTTGTGCCCCCAGTTGGCTGGAGTGGGCGGGTTGTGCCCCTGGCTGAGTGATGCTGCGACAAGGAGGTTGTCCCCTTGGTTGACTGGAATAGGCAAGTTGTGCCCTTGGTTGGATGGAATGGGTAGGTTGTGCCCCTCGTTGAGCAATGAGTGAAGAATGAACTGACTGGAGGTGCCCCTTGCATGATGATGGGCTCTGGGATTGAAATAGTTGAGGATGTCCCTTGTAGGATGAGAGGTTCGAACTCTGAACTAGAGTCGATGGCACAGATAACTGGAGAGGAGGCTCTTCTTGGCTGATGAAAGATGGATAGTGTTATAGTCAAATTGCGGTAATCAGAGGTTCTCGTGAGAATTCGAGACGTGCGAGCACCCTTATAACAATATTCGACTTGCGAGCCCACCTGGTCGAGTCTCGCGTATTATACAAGTATGGTGCACAGCTACCAAGTCTTCGAGCCCTTATGGTCGATGATCGAATATTAAGGAGAGTACGGAACATTCTTCCCGACCAGTGAGCAGTTCGGCTCATGGTCATTGAAAGGCATTGCATCTCAACCTGCGAGCAGTATGGCTCGCGAGCAGCTCCCGTCATGCGAGCATTCTTGGCTCGAGAATAGCTTCCGACATATGAGCATCTCCCGTCATGTGAACAGCCCTGGTCTCTGGTCTCTAGTAATGACGTACCTCAACTTATAGTACCAGCAGCCCGTATAGGCTGATTTTGGTTTTATCTGTAACTCCGAACCATGGGGGATCTCCATTAAGAAACATAATCAGCTAGACGTCTGCTGTGTTTAGGCCACCTACCAAAGGATTAATAAGATAAGCATCTTATCCCTTAAAACCAGCTGTGATCTTAACGGTTTGCGTAACAGATTGGATCACCTGGATCTATATAAATAGATGGTTCCATAGATAAGAAAGGTACAGAATACACAATCTCAAAACTCTTAAACTGTTGCTTTCCTTTACAACCATATCTTATCTGACTTAAGCTTCGGAGGGCTAACGGCTGGACATCGGCCACCCTTAGTTTTCTCTTATATTCTTTTAGGTTTAAAGGAGAGTCGACCGGAAGGAAGGTAAAACGTCTGGAGGATCCTGTTACCAAATCTGACATTAACAGATTGGCGCCGTCTGTGGGAACTTCTTTTATCGCCGCTCTCATCACTGATTAGAGTTGTCCCACCATGCCTCTCAAAAAGACAGTTCATCCTTCCACTTCAAGGCAGACATTACCTCAGCCTGACATTACCGAACCAGCACCCATCCCTCAAACTACTTCGATGGGCATCCCCCAGGGAGACCCCAACGTGCCATCACAAATCCCATTATTTGATACTTCCGGAAATCAAGAGGATATCATGCGTTTCCTCGGAAACACGCTCCTAACCCTCAATGCTGGATTTCAAGCCTTATCTAATCGGCTTGATCAACATTTTTCGGAGCCCCAGCGACAACCTTTCGAAGGATTGCCGGCACAACCTATACCAGTGGCTTCCAGACATTCCGCGTACGAGCCACAAGTCCAACCAAATCATCCTCCATCTAATCGAATGCCACTCAGTAACCAAGTCCCGGTAATACCCCCTCATTCCATTCACTCCAGTACTTCCCGACAATAGCAATCTCAGGGATCCACCGTCAAAACGTCAGGTTATACCTTACCATGGGAAGGAAACCTCAAGAGAATCCATGATTGTTTTGATGATATGGAACAACGTTATCAGGCAAATCGATCATCTGCTGCTATAGTGTCAATACATCGATCTGAGTCTCCTTTCACCCGCGAGGTCATTGAAGCACCTCTACCTATGAAGTACCGCACGCCTATCATCACCCCGTATACAGGTATAGGCGATCCTCTCGAACACCTGGAAACATATAGGTCTCTTATGGAGCTGGAGGGACATGGGTCAGAAATCATGTGTAGGGCTTTTTCTCTAACCTGAAAGGAGGCAACTCGTACATGGTTCCGAGGGCTAAAGCCTCGATCCATCGGGTCCTTCGCACAGCTATCGAAGCTATTCCTCTCTCAATTCATGGGAAGCATCCGTACTAAAAAGCCAGCATCTCACCTAATGGATTTTAAACAATAGCATGGGGAGACGATAAAAGAATTTACAGTACGGTTCATCGCGAGAGCTGTCCAAACTGAAGGTTATACCGAAGAAAAAGGCCTCACCGCTCTTATAGCCGGAATTACAAGCGAAAGATTTAGATTCGCCCTAGATAAGAACCCTCCTAAAACCATGGCGAAATTCCAAGCAAAAGCTCATAAATATATCAATGCAGAAGAAGTTGCTTTGGCACGTCATGGTATACAGGGCAAGAAGCGCAAGCCAGAGGAAACCTCTCCCCCGAATAAGAAATATCGACGTGATCGACGGGACCGCTCTCCCAAGAAGATTTATTCGGGTAAATACCATAACTACACTCCTCTCAACCGACCCCCTGAAAAGGTGCTAATGCAAATCAAGCATAAACTATACGTGAAATGGCCTGCAAAGATAAAATCTGATCCCAAAAAGAGAGATAAGAGCAAGTTTTGTTATTTTCACAAAGATTATGGAAATAGTACCCAAGATTGCATATCTCTACGAGACCACGTCGAAGCTCTCATTCGAAAAGGTCATCTTCAAGATTATGTCGTTCGGCAAGGTCGGTCGCCTAAAAGGGGGGAAGGCGCATTACACCAGAAGAAGTCACCTCACCATCACACTCCAAAAGAAGATGCTGAACCTACCGGCGAAATCCAGACCATTGCAGGAGGACCAGCTTGTGGGGGAGATTCTCAAACTTCGAGGAAAGCTTACACTCGTAAGGCGTCCAAGAAACCCCAGCATTTTAACTGGTTGGAACAGACGCCCAACAAGTTAGAACGCGGCCATCCTCCAATCTTCTTCTCCCTTAAGGATGCAGAGGGGATCCACTTCCCTCACGAAGACTCCATCGTGGTCACACTAAAGGTATCAAATTATCTGACTCATCGTATTATGGTGGATACAGGTAGCTCTGCCAATATTCTATACGTGGAGGCTTTCAATAAAATGGCACTCGCTAGAAGCCTGCTCAAGCCAATCTCAACTCCCCTCATCGGCTTTGGGGGTGAGGTGGTAACGCCGGAAGGAAGCATTGACCTCCCAGTCACCTTTGCAGAAAGTCCAGCGAAAATGACCATCTTCGTTAATTTCCTCGTGGTAGACCGGAGGTCAGCGTACAACGCCATTTTGGGGCGACCATCGCTTAATAAGGTTGGGGCAGCTTTACATCCTTTATATTTATGCGTCAAATTTCCTACCCCGAATGGTGTTGGGGTTGTATGAGGAAATCAAAAGGAAGCCCGTTCATGTTATGAGATAGCCGTACAAGACCGAAAGAAGGCTCAGATGATGCCAGTTATGACGGTGACACAAGATTCACCAAACCTTCCGATGGCTACCTCGTTGGATCCAAGACAAAATGCTCTCCAATCAGGAACTCCTGGAGAAGAGACACTGGCAATCCACTTAACCAAAGACGATTCGTGCAAAGTCGTATACATTGGGTCCTCTTTAACCAACGAATTTCAAGAAGATCTGGTCCGTTTTCTCACCGAATACCAAGACGTGTTTGCTTGGTCTCACAAAGATATGCCAGGCATCGACCCCAGCGTCATCGCACATCGTTTGAACATTGATCCAAAGTATAAACCTGTCCATCAGCGCCGGTGCGCCTTCACTACAGAAAGGCAAATGGTAATCAAGGCCGAGGTCGAAAAGTTGCTCACAGTCAATTTTACAAAAGAAGTCAACTACCAAGAGTGGGTCGCGAACGTGGTCCTCGTTCGAAAAACTAATGGCAAATGGAGGATGTGCTTGACTATTCCGATTTGAACAAAGTGTGTCCAAAAGACAGCTTCCCGATGCCGCGAATCGATCAGCTGGTTGATTCAACGGCAGGGCACGCCCTGCTAAGTTTCATGGATGCCTATTCTGGTTACAATTAGATCATGATGTATCAGCCGGATAGCCAGCACACCGCCTTCATCACCGACCAAGGTCTATATTGCTACCAGGTAATGCCTTTTGGTCTTAAAAACGCAGGGGCCACCTATCAGCGCCTTGTCAATAAAATATTCGCCGCACAAATTGGCAGGAACATGGAGGTTTATGTCGACGACATGCTTATGAAAAGTGTCGTAGAAGACAACCATATTGCAGATCTTCAAGAAGCTTTCAACTTGGTGAGGAAGTATCAGATGAAGCTAAATTTAGAAAAATGTGCATTCGGAGTGTCTGCTAGAAACTTTCTTGGATTTATGGTTGGCCAGCGAGGAATCGAGGCAAATCCTGAAAAGATAAAAGCACTGACCGAGATGAATTCTCCGACCACTCTCAAGGATGTCCAACGCCTGGCTGGCCGCATTGCATCATTAAATAGGTTCATTTTACGAGCCTCTGACAAGTGTTTGCCCTTCTTTAAACTCCTCAGAGCCACCGACAAATCCGATTGGGAGTGGACCCCGCAATGTGAGGAAGCGTTCTAACAACTGAAGCAATATATGAGTGCGCCCCCCATTTTATCTAAACCTGTGGCGCGCGAGCAACTTCTTCTTTATTTATTTGTGTCTCCCATGACCGTTAGTGCCGCTTTAATAAGAGAAGATTCTGGGGTACAAAGGCCCGTTTATTATATTAGTCGAGCAATGGTGGATGCCAAAACTCGGTATTCTGATATGGAGAAGTTGGCCCTTGCTTTAGTCACGGCTGCCCGAAAACTGCGACCATACTTCCAAGCGTATGCTATATTAGTGCCAACAAACTATCCGTTAGGACAGGTCCTTCAGAAACCCGAGGTTTCGGGGTGATTAACTAAATGGGCGGTCGAGATCAGCGAGCACAATATTTCGTTCTGCCCCAGGACCACAATCAAGGGCCAGGCCGTGGCAGACTTCATCGCCAAATTTACGTATTCCTCTCCCAACGATAATCCTGCGACCAGCGACCAGCCATCCTGGTCACTCTCAAATAATGAAGCAGAATATGAGGCTTTGATCGTTGGTCTCGAACTAGCAAACGTCCTCTCAATTCAGAATTTACTCATTCATAGTGACTCTCAGCTCATAGTCAATCAGGTACTCGGCGAATTTGAAGCAAAAGAAGAAAGGATGGCCTTATACAAATCTCGAGTGCTCATCCTGCTCGCAAAGCTAAAAAATTATGAAATAATCCACATCCCTTGCGAGAAGAACAAACTCGCAGATTCTTTGGCGAAACTCGCCTCTGCACCAGAATCTGAGTTATCATATTCAATTCCCATCGAGCACCTCTAGACCCCGAGCATCGACCGAGCAATTCCTAGACAAGTGATTGCGGTCTATCCCTCTCCATGTTGGATGGACCCTGTTGATGCTGAAAATTGGTCAACAAACGAGATGAGGTGACCTCCAACTGGTCAGCAGATGAGATGAGGTGACCTCCAACTTGGACGGATGGATGCAACTGATCTCCTGCAGGTGTGCGGTCTGGATCTGAACTGAAGGTTTCTTAGATCCTGTAGAGCACAAAGGAAAGCTAAGGGGGGTGGCTGGGGTCCAGCCGTTAGCCCTCCGATGCCTAAGTTAGTTGGATCTTGAAAGATTAAATATCTCACTTTTGATCAGTTTTTGTATCGTACCTTGCTAATGAAGAGGACGCGTCAATTTATAGACTTAGGTTGCAGAGTTGTATTCCCTTTTTGAAGCCGTGATTTCAGGGGAGGGATTCTCGGATCAGCGTGATTCTTGGGCCGTTCCATAGTTATAGGAGATGTTTCTGTATATCGTGACGATTCTCCAGATCTTTCGCCTATTTTCCTGGCTGAAGCCTATGATCTCGGCAGGTCGTCAGGTCGTCGGCCTAGCCTCAGGTCGTCAGGTCATCGGGCCTCAGGTCGTCAGGCCTCAGTTCGTCCTGGAGGTCTCAGGTCGTCAGGCCATCGGGCCTCGGGTCGTCCTGAAGGTCTCAGGTCGTCAGGTCATCAGCCTAGCCTCAGGTCGTCAGGTCATCGACCTAGCCTCAGGTCATCAGGTCGTCGGCCTAGCCTCAGGTCGTCAGGTCATTGAGCCTCAGGTCGTTAGGCCTCAGTTCGTCCTGGAGGTCTCAGGTCGTCAGGTCATCGGGCCTCGAGTCGTCTTGGAGGTCTCAGGTCGTCAGGTCATCAGCCTAGCCTCAGGTCGTCAGGTCATCGACCTAGCCTCAGGTCGTCAGGTCATCGGGCCTCAGGTCATCTTGGAGGTCTTAGGTCGTCAGCTCGTCGGCCCAGTCTCAAGTCAGATTTGAGGACATATACCTTGGTCCGCTGGACTACGGGCTTTCCACGTGACCTGAGGTCAGCTTGGATTTACCCATAACAAAAGCCCCCTACTCTCGAGCCTGACTTGCTTGGCTTGGGCGTAAAGAGAAATGAATGAGCTAACATTTGAATTTGGCTAACTGCATGAGGTCGGCCTGGTAGGGTAGCCCGTAGGCTCTGCCAATTATACAGGTTGACATATAGAGGTGACCTCTGGACACTTCACGTTTTGGTCCGACTCTTTCGTCCATTCCGACTGCCCAAGTTTGTCTTTCGACTCTTAGTCTAGGGTTATTCCTCGATTGCCCAGGTCGGTCTTTCGACTCGTAGTCTAGGGCCATTCCGACTTCCCAGGTCGGTCTTTCGACACTTGGTCTAGGGCTCTTCCGACTGCCTAGGTCGGTCTTTTGACTCTTAGTCTAGGGCCATTCCGACTGCCTAGGTCAGTCTTTCGACACTTAGTCTAGGGCTCTTCCGACTACCCAGGTCGGTCTTTCGACTCTTAGTCTAGGGCTCTTCCGACTGCCCAGGTCAGTCTTTCGACTCTTAGTCTAGGGCCATTCCGACTGCCTAGGTCGGTCTTTCGACACTTAGTCTAGGGCTCTTCCGACTGCCCAGGTCGGTCTTTCGAATCTTAGTCTAGGGCCATTCCGACTGCCCAAGTCAGTCTTTCGACTCTTAGTCTAGGGCCCTTATAGCTCAGCTCGGCCTCGTTAGCCTCTGGGCTCTGATAGCTCAGCTCGGCCTCGTCAACCTCCGGGCTCTGATAGCTCAGCTCGACCTCGTTAGCCTCTGGGCTCTGATAGCTCAGCTCGGCTTCGTCAGCCTCCGGGCTCTGATAGCTCAGCTCAACCTTGTCAGCCTCCGGGCTCTGATAGCTCAGCTCGGCTTCGTCAGCCTCCGGGCTCTGATAGCTCAGCTCAACCTTGTCAGCCTCCGGGCTCTGATAGCTCAGCTCGGCCTCGTCAGCCTCCGGGCTTTGATAGCTCAGCTCGGTCTCGTCAGCCTCTGTGCTCTGATAGCTCATCTCGGCCTTGTCAGACTCTGTGCTCTAATAGCTCAGCTCGGCTTCTGGGCTCTTATAGCTTAGCTCGGCCTCGTCGGCCTCTTACATGTGCTATGTAAATGACCTCAAACAGGTCATCCTGGGGAAGGTCATCCTATGGCAGGGCTTCCTCCGCAGATCTTCTTGAGCAGTTGTTACTGAACAGGTTTTCCTAGGCGGGTCCTTCTGGACAGGTCTTCCTGCGCAGGCCCTCCTGAACAGGTCATCTCGAGCTCTTTCTTCCGCCCCTTTATCAAATTTGTAAGGCGGTGCACTTACTTGGAGAAGAAGAACTAAAATTGTGTGACGAGCTCAGAAATGGTGAGAACACAACTTTGTCTTTCCCACAGATGGCGTCAATCTGTTGATGCTGAAAATTGGTCAACAGACGAGATGAGGTGACCTCCAACTGGTCAGCAGATGAGATGAGGTGACTTCCAACTTGGATGGATGGATGCAACTGATCTCCTGCAGGTGTGCGGTCTGGATCTGAACTGAAGGTTTCTTAGATCCTGTAGAGCACAAAGGAAAGCTAAGGGGGGTGGCTGGGGTCCAGCCGTTAGCCCTCCGATGCCTAAGTTAGTTGGATGTTGAAAGTTTAAATATCTCTCTTTTGATCAGTTTTTGTATCGTACCTTGATAATGAAGAGGACGCGTCAATTTATAGACTTAGGTTGCAGAGTTGTATTCCCTTTTTGAAGCCGTGATTTCAGGGGAGGGATTCTCGGATCAGCGTGATTCTTGGGCCGTTCCGTAGTTATAGGAGATGTTCCTGTATTCCCTGACGATTCTCCAGATCTTTCTCCTATTTTCCTGGCTGAAGTCTATGATCTCTGCAGGTCGTCAGGTCGTCCTAAAGGTCTCAGGTCGTCAGGTCGTCGGCCTAGCCTCAGGTCGTCAGGTCATCGGGCCTCAGGTCGTCCTGGAGGTCTCAGGTCGTCAGGCCATTGGGCCTTGGGTCGTCCTGGAGGTCTCAGGTTGTCAAGTAATCAGCCTAGCCTCAGGTTGTCAGGTCATCGACCTAGCCTCAGGTCATCAGGTCGTCGGCCTAGCCTCAGGTCGTCAGGTCATTGGGCCTCAGGTCATCAGGCCTCAGGTCGTCCTGGAGGTCTCAGGTCGTCAGGTCATCGGGCCTCGGGTTGTCCTGGAGGTCTCAGATCGTCAGGTCATCAGCCTAGCCTCAGGTCGTCAGGTCATTGACCTAGCCTCAGGTCGTCAGGTCATCGGGCCTCAGGTCGTCTTGGAGGTCTTAGGTCGTCAGCTCGTCGGCCCAGTCTCAAGTCAGATTTGAGGACATATACCTGGGTCCGTTGGACTACGGGCTTTCCCCGTGACCTGAGTTCAGCTCGGATTTACCCATAACAGACCCCATAGTCCTCTATCTCAGAGATGGATATCTTCCAGACGACAAGAAATCTGCACGACAAATTCGTCATCGAGCTGCCAGGTACACCTTTCAAAACGGAATGTTGTTACGTAAAAGTTTCTCTTTACCATACTTAAGGTGTCTTCACCCAGAAGAAGCACATCGTGTTCTAGATGAAATACACCAGGAGACATGTGGTAACCACCCAAAGGGACGATCTCTAGCATATAAGGCGATGAGGCAAGGATATTGCTAGCCCACTATGAAGGCAGATGCGATCGAATTCTCTAAAAAATGTGACAAGTGCCAGCGATATTCCCCTATACCTCATTTACCGTCCGAGCAAATGACACCAATAGATAGCCCTTGGCCATTCGCCCAATGGGGAGTCGATATCATCGGGCCTTTGTCTATCGGGAAAGGACAAAACAGGTTCGCAATCATGGCGGTCGATTACTTCACCAAATGGGCCGAGGCAGAGCCATTAGCCAGAATTACTGAGAAACAAACCACTAAGTTCGTATGGAGAAATATCGTATGCCGTTATAGACTCCCCCACACTATAATCACTCACAATGGAAAGCAATTCGACAACACAACTTTAGATGAATTTTACGAAAAATGGAAGATATGCAATATCCGCACCTCCCCATATCATCCTCAGGCAAATGGGCAAGTTGAGGCAGTGAATAAAATAATCAAGCATCATTTAAAGACCAAGCTCGGTGAGTGTAAAGGCCTGTGGCCAGAACTCCTACCAGAAGTCTTATGGGCATATAGGACTATGACTCGTACATCAACAGGCGAAACTCCTTTCTCCTTGGCATTCGGTACCAACACAGTAGTACCAGTTGAAATCAAAGTACCTTCGTATTGAATCGAGCAGTATGATCCTACTTATTATCAGGAAGGTCTTCGACTTCATCTCAATCTCTTGGAAGAGCGAAGAGACGCCTCCCAGATGCGAGTAGCAGCGTATCAGCAACGCATCGCTTGCTATCGTAATGCTAAAGTTTGGCCTAGAGGTTTCCAGCTAGGCGATTTAGTCCTCAGACAAAACCTCGGAGCTCCTGCTCGTTCACTGGATCCAAATTGGGAAGGCCCATATCGATTCATCAAAATTGTGCGACCTGGTACTTATTATCTTGAAGATATGCAAGGAAGACCCGTACGTCGCCCTTGGCATGTGGAACATTTGCTATGGTATTTCCCTTAATTCAATGTAATGTTGAACGACATTCGAATAAATATCATTCAATGACAATACTTTTGGTCGCTACTCCATTTAATTGGACCCGAATAGCCCCGAAGAGAATATCCATGATCTCTTGGCCAATTGCCTACCCTTGGTAGGGTTAAAATTAGTATTTTGGTCGCTACTCCATTTAATTGGACCCGAATAGCCCTAAAGAGAATACATAAACTCTCTTGGCCAATTACCTATCATTGATAGGGTCAAAGCCTCAATCGATAGATCAGTCTATCTCCACGCGGATACGGTCACCAAGACCCTCAGATTGAGCCTAACTCATCACTACGTGAGTTAAGTATGAAGGCATTCATTATACAAAGGAAGAACGAAAGAAAAGAAATACGATGCCAATAACATCATCAAAAGGTGTTTTTTCATTCATTGGAATTGATTACAAAGGCTGAATACAAACGTAAAATTGATACATGAATAAGCGAAGAAAGGGAAGATAATCATTCTCACGCATTAGTTGGAGGAGGAGCGGCACTCTCGACTTTAGGGCCCACTTCGGGAACCCCTCCAGCTTGAGTGACCTCAGTCACCTCGTTCTCGGCAGCTCTCTTTCCTCCTCAGCTATGATGGCCGTGACCTTCTCGAATTCTCCCATATCAAAAGATGGGGACATCCGCTACACCACTCGTAGTGCGAAGCCACGACCAGCATCGTTCGACTCGTATCTCTCTTCGTCGTACAGCTATGAAGTTCGGAACTCTGTGACGGCTCGAGCTCCTTCTTCAGAGAACATCTTGAGAAGGGCTACGCTTTCCTCGTCCCAGTGGATCGAGTCATCCTTGAGCTGTGTGTGAGTGGAGCGTTCTTTATCCGAATTCTCGCTAGCTTCCTTGAGCTGCGACTTGGTCTTTGCAAGCTGCTCCTCCAACAAGATCTTGTCTTGGTGGAAGATCTCTCTTTCTCTCTCTGCCTTCTCCTTCAACTCTGCGAGCTTGGCGAAGTTAGAGTCCAAAGCCTAATATCTATCGGTCAGGACTTGGATCTTTTCAATGAGGATCTTTTTCTCCTCGGTCATCTTCGCGATCAAGGTCTCGCGAGACTTGATGACTTGGTCCCTTCCATGAACCGCCTTCTCCAGAGCAACCCTTTTCCCATCAGCCTCATCTATCACATGACGAGCGGCGAGGATATCACGCTTCGTCCGTAGAATGAGGTCCAAGCCCTACAGAACATAAGAAAGGTTATGAGATAAATACTCGGGAGCAAACAAAGGGAGTAAAACAACATGGTCAAATTGAAAAACACGTTACCTGTACCATCCTTACTCCTGCCTCGACGAAGATGTTTTCAGGACTTGGCTCGGGAAGGGAGCCAAAGGTTTGGGGGGAGATGTTGTCGAACAAGAACTTGTAAATGGGGTGGAGATGATGAGGAACGGTAAATGATCTGCTTCCAAAGGGCTGGGCTACGACCAGTCCAGCTAGACTAGCGGCTTGAGCAGTAGTTGGCTCGCAAGTAGGAGCCAACTCGCGAGCAGGAGCCAACTCACGAGTAGAAGCCAACTCGCGAGCACCTTCATTCTTGTGAGATTCTGCACCAGGGGGGCAGCCTGACCCTGCCCTTGTTAGTGCACTTTTCCGTGGCATACTAGTGCACCTTGTTTGTCAATCACTTACAGCAGTGAGTCTAGAGTCGGTTGAGCCCAAAGAAGACGAAGAAAGAAGACTCAAGACGTCCAGCTGCATCGAGGAAGAAGATTCAGGTATATGAGATGCCTTGGTGCCTTAACCTCGACCAAAACCTATCCCCTTTGTATCCTTGATGACCTTGACCATATTTAGAACCCTTTAGGCATCATTGATAGGCCCTAGGTGTCCCTTTCGATCACCCTAACCTTGGCCTAAAACATCTAGCTGAAGAAAGAAGTGTTCAGCTTTATGGAGGGGAGAACCAGGCTAGTCCGACCGGTCATGACCGGTCGGCCAGCAGCCTTACTGCTTTATGCAATGGCCAGCCGACCGGTCATGACCGGTCGGCCGTTTTCATATCATGGTGGCCAGCAGAAGCGGCCGACCGGTCATGACCGGTCGGCCTGGTAATCCTAAACCAGCCAGCAAGGGGGGCCGACCGGTCATGACCGGTCGGCCAGTGTATTGGCCCTGTGCATTTGATGTCTACCTTCAGCAGGGGTGTCCGACCGGTCATGACCGGTCGGGCCAGGTCGTTTATGACCGTTTTCTGCCCGTTTTAGAGCCGTTGGAGCCCTCTTTTCTAGTGCTCCATTCTTGGGCAACTGGGAGAGAAGTTTTTGAGAGCCCATTCCACACTTATCTTGTACATCATTTGGGGCCTCAAAGAGGAGGTTTTCAAGTCATATCCCTTGTGTTTCAAACACAAGTATGGGCATTCAAATGCTATCAAGAGATGACTTGATTCCTCTCTCAAATCTAGAGGTGTGACACTATTCCACATAGGTATATCCTTTGTCCAAGACCTCTAGAAGACTCTCTAGGTGAATCTCCTAGTTGGAACAACCTACACATCCCATGTATGAGATTCACCCATCCTCCTAGCACCTTGGGCATTTCAAGGCATCGCATGCAAGGTGTTTGATCGAATGTGGCTGAGGCATTGGCAACGCAACGGCGGCACGATCGAGGGAGCAAAGGGAAGCTGATTGAAGCACGGGAGAGCGGAGATCAAGCTACCCAATCCGGCGCTAAACAAGGGGCTCATCCGACAAGTAAGTTGTCTCATTTGAGAGTCCATTTTAGGGTTTGTTTGTCAACTCGCCTTAGGGACGTTAGCCGTTCCTTGGCCCGTTAGCCGGGCCTAAACTAAGTCTCCAAGGGGGAGCCTCCGACACGGGAGTAAACGTGCGATAAGGTTGAGAGTTAGCCTATGTCTAAAACTCCGGATACGGTTGAGAGGTGAACCGATAAAACCTCCGTGTAAAGGTTGAGAGGTGAACCTCATTTAAAACCTCCGATAGTGAATGCCGGTGTGCTCAAAGGGGTTGAGTACTTGAACCGGGAGTGGAGTAGACACGTATTCGAACCACTATACATCCTTGTGTTTGTGATTGTTATTGAGCACATTGATATCTTTGCATTGTTAGCTTAATTGCTTAATTATGAATGATTGATATGAATGCATGCTAGGCACTTTTTAGGCATCCTCGCACAAGATGTACCTTCACTACTTGTGTAGACTTGAGCTCATTGATCTAATCTCATAAGTCTACACAAGGTGCATAGGTTAGTAGCTTAATTAGTTGAATCATTTTCTTACCTATGCATGCTTAGACTAGGTTTGGTTATTGCTTAACTCTTGCTAGTCTTGTGATTGGACCCACCAAGGCTTGGAAGCCAAGGTGTTCTTGCTTACCTAGCTTAAACTTGTTGAATTGCATAAGTAGGCGAAAAGAATTTAAAAAAAAAAAAGGGGTCCTATTCACCCCCCCCCCTCTAGGTCCATAGACATATCTCCGAGTATCTCTACAAGCGGTGAAACCGCACTTTCAATTGGTATCAGAGCGGGTTCCTCTTTAAGGGCTTAATTGCCTAGGGGTAGATCCTAAAGAGAAACTTGAAAATATGTCTAGAGAGGACTCTTCATCCGTCACTAAGCCTCCTTTCTTTGATGGGTCAAATTATCCATATTGGAAAGCCCGAATGCGCATCTTCTTGGAATCCATTGATTCGGATGTGAGGGACATGGTTGATTTTGGATATGAACCCCCAATGGTTACTATTTCTAAGGAGGGTGAGCCGGATGTTCTCAGGCCAAAAGACAAGGCATTGTGGACGGCTCATGAAAAAGCTCAACGTATTAATAATGCCAAAGGCCTGAATGCCATATTTTGTTCAGTATCAAGAGAAGAATTTGGTCGGATCCAAAACTGCACTACCAGTAAACAAGCATGGGATATTCTTGAAGTTACCCATGAAGGTACAAATGTTGTTAAAAATTCTAAACTCCAGCGCCTCTCCACTCTCTTTGAAAATATTACTATGGAGGAGGATGAAACGTTTACTGAATTTTATACCAAACTGAACAAAATCACAAATGATATGTGGGGCTTAGGGGATCCGGTTCCGGAACATAGGCTTTGTAGGAAAATTCTGAGATCACTTCCGGAACGGTTCTCTTCTAAAGTCACCACCATTGAAGAGTGTAGGGATCTTAATACAATGAAAGTTGAAGAACTCATAGGTTCCCTACAAACCTTTGAGCTAGGCTTTAAAGCCCCCTCTAGAAGGAAAAACATCGCCTTCAAGTCCTCTCACAGACACAAGAAAATCAAAAGTGAGACGGAGGATGATAGCGATGATGAGGATGATGAGGAAGAACAATTGAACAAAAAATTTAAGAGATTCCTCAAATTTGATAGAGGGAATAGCCGTGACAAGAAGGACAAGAAGGGTGATAAACGTACAGGAAAATCATTCATACCTTCATCTGTCCGTTGTTACGGTTGCGGTCGTCGTGGCCATATTGCCCCGGAATGTCCGGAAGGGCCTAAACCGAAAGGAAAAAAGGCAATGGCTGCTACTTGGGATGATACGGAGGAGTCTGAATCTGATGATGAGAGCCAACATAAAGATCTTGCTCTCTCGGCCTCCATAACGACCCCTTTACCAGATTATCTAAGAGGGGATCCCAACCGCTATCCCTTCTAGAAGAAGGAAGAGTTCCCAACCCCTCACCTCATGCTACATTCTATGAGGGTGTTGTGGAACTTTGCTACCCTTTGGCTTTTTAATCTCATCATGATAAGAGAGGGTAGCTAGTTTTGCTTTTATTGGTAAATCTGAGGATTTCAGCCTCATTTCTGTGTATATGGGCAAATCGGAGGATTCAAGCCTCATTCGCCCAAATTTTGATGACTTAGCTTTGCTTTTATTGATACATTTGCTTGCTAGATTGTCATCTTGCGTAGATTAGCTAACCATCTTGAGTTTTATGCTTCATGTATGCTAATCTTTGCTTCGTATTGGTCTTGATATACCATCAAGGGAGGATGGTTGATTGGGCTATAAGCCCTTTGTGCTTCATTGCAAATGTATATCCTTGACCAATTGCATGATTATCTTGCCTGAATAGTTACATTTCTTGTTAATCATGTTTCTTAGCTTGCTCCATGTATTTATGATTCATGCACCCTATACTCTCCTTCTAGCATGTGCTTATAGTTATAACTGCGACACACTATCTCCTCTTACCTTAAACTTCATTGGTGTATCATTAAGGGAGAGAGAATAGTTTGTCAATTGCTAACAAAAAGGGGGAGAAAGATCACATCCCACCAAAACGAGTTTGCTATGTTTTGTGATGCAGGGATTGACAGGTTGTGGGGGAGCAAACTGAAGAGGAGCAGCTTAGTTTAGTCATGTCAAGAGTCCTGTAATTTATGCTTTATCATTGTAATATCTTGAACATGTAATTTGTTTTGGTAGGTTAAGTTTTTGTAAGTAATTGACAAAGGGGGAGATTGTTAGTGCACTTTTCCGTGGCATACTAGTGCACCTTGTTTGTCAATCACTTACAGCAGTGAGTCTAGAGTCAGTTGAGCCCAAAGAAGACGAAGAAAGAAGACTCAAGACGTCCAGCTGCATCGAGGAAGAAGATTCAGGTATATGAGATGCCTTGGTGCCTTAACCTCGACCAAAACCTATCCCCTTTGTATCCTTGATGACCTTGACCATATTTAGAACCCTTTAGGCATCATTGATAGGCCCTAGGTGTCCCTTTCGATCACCCTAACCTTGGCCTAAAACATCTAGCTGAAGAAAGAAGTGTTCAGCTTTATGGAGGGGAGAACCAGGCTGGTCCGACCGGTCATGACCGGTCGGCCAGCAGCCTTACTGCTTTATGCAATGGCCAGCCGACCGGTCATGACCGGTCGGCCGTTTTCATATCATGGTGGCCAGCAGAAGCGGCCGACCGGTCATGACCGGTCGGCCTGGTAATCCTAAACCAGCCAGCAAGGGGGGCCGACCGGTCATGACCGGTCGGCCAGTGTATTGGCCCTGTGCATTTGATGTCTACCTTCAGCAGGGGTGTCCGACCGGTCATGACCGGTCGGGCCAGGTCGTTTATGACCGTTTTCTGCCCGTTTTAGAGCCGTTGGAGCCCTCTTTTCTAGTGCTCCATTCTTGGGCAACTGGGAGAGAAGTTTTTGAGAGCCCATTCCACACTTATCTTGTACATCATTTGGGGCCTCAAAGAGGAGGTTTTCAAGTCATATCCCTTGTGTTTCAAACACAAGTATGGGCATTCAAATGCTATCAAGAGATGACTTGATTCCTCTCTCAAATCTAGAGGTGTGACACTATTCCACATAGGTATATCCTTTGTCCAAGACCTCTAGAAGACTCTCTAGGTGAATCTCCTAGTTGGAACAACCTACACATCCCATGTATGAGATTCACCCATCCTCCTAGCACCTTGGGCATTTCAAGGCATCGCATGCAAGGTGTTTGATCGAATGTGGCTGAGGCATTGGCAACGCAACGGCGGCACGATCGAGGGAGCAAAGGGAAGCTGATTGAAGCACGGGAGAGCGGAGATCAAGCTACCCAATCCGGCGCTAAACAAGGGGCTCATCCGACAAGTAAGTTGTCTCATTTGAGAGTCCATTTTAGGGTTTGTTTGTCAACTCGCCTTAGGGACGTTAGCCGTTCCTTGGCCCGTTAGCCGGGCCTAAACTAAGTCTCCAAGGGGGAGCCTCCGACACGGGAGTAAACGTGCGATAAGGTTGAGAGTTAGCCTATGTCTAAAAATCTGGATACGGTTGAGAGGTGAACCGATAAAACCTCCGTGTAAAGGTTGAGAGGTGAACCTCATTTAAAACCTCCGATAGTGAATGCCGGTGTGCTCAAAGGGGTTGAGTACTTGAACCGGGAGTGGAGTAGACACGTATTCGAACCACTATACATCCTTGTGTTTGTGATTGTTATTGAGCACATTGATATCTTTGCATTGTTAGTTTAATTGCTTAATTATGAATGATTGATATGAATGCATGCTAGGCACTTTTTAGGCATCCTCGCACAAGATGTACCTTCACTACTTGTGTAGACTTGAGCTCATTGATCCAATCTCATAAGTCTACACAAGGTGCATAGGTTAGTAGCTTAATTAGTTGAATCATTTTCTTACCTATGCATGCTTAGACTAGGTTTGGTTATTGCTTAACTCTTGCTAGTCTTGTGATTGGACCCACCAAGGCTTGGAAGCCAAGGTGTTCTTGCTTACCTAGCTTAAACTTGTTGAATTGCATAAGTAGGCGAAAAGAATTTAAAAAAAAAAAGGGGTCCTATTCACCCCCCCCCCCCCCCCCCCCCTCTAGGTCCATAGACATATCTCCGAGTATCTCTACAAGCGGTGAAACCGCACTTTCAGCCATGTCGTCCCTCGGAGAGTTATCGACTATATTAATAACTGGTGGTTCAGGAGGAACCACCAGTGAAGGAGCGACAGGTGCAGGTGCCGCCGGCCCGGCCACCGCCGCCTGGAGAAGGGGAGTTTGGGCGACATTCGTCTGATTAGACAGATGAGAAGCACCGGCAGACGTCTTCTTCTGCCTCTTCGAGTTTGTACCCTTGAGGCGAGGCAACAACCCTCTTTTCTCCCCAGCATTGGTCATCGCGACCTCCTCGCGAGATATCAGTCCTACCGCTGCTAGTCGAGGGGCTGATAGACAAGGCTCGATATGCCTGTCACGAGCAAGCAATTTGTATACCTTCACAATTTTCTCATGAATCCCTCCCTTCAAGCTTGGCTTCGTCAAAGTCGGAACACCTGCAGATACGAGTATAAGTCAGAGAAGCAGAAATTAGAAAACCTTAAATTAGCTCGCAAAAATCTGCGAAGTGTGAAACTAAGCCCACCTTCACAGAAAAAACGGTTCACGCCAGGGCCCCCATGCGTAGATCTTGTTTCAGACTCCCAGCTCTCGGAAGAGTAAAACCACTGTTTCCTCCACCCGGGGTAATTTGAAGTGGGCTTCCTCAGGACGAAGTAATCTTAGTGCCAGTAACAAAGATAATACCAGCCTTTGCTGGAGGGCGCCCTCTTAAGCTGGTACATCCGGAGAAATTCTTCGGTGGTTAACTCTCCATTACTAGCTTGCGCCCAGAGAGCGAAGGAACTCAGGACTACCCTCCACCCATTAACTATAAGTTGCCCGGGGGCAATCCTATAACTCCGAAGTACGCCGCAGATGAAGGGGTGGAGGGGAAGACGTACCCCAAGAATAAGTAAATATTCATAGATGGCAACGCATCCTAGGGGAGGGGAATCTGGGGTTTCCCCCTCTCCGGGCAACCGGAGAACGACCAAATCAGGGATTTGGTATCTCTCCAGTAATTCATTCAACCGTTCCTCTGATAGGATGGATGGGTACCCAGACGCTGAGTACTTATCCGCCGGAACCCTCGCATTATTGGAGGAAGAGGATTCCGGGGTGGCATCCCCCAGAGGGACGGTTTCCTAGTCGGAGTTTCCAGCCATGGAAATTTTTAAGATAAAAAAAAAATGGGGAGGAAGAAGAAGGAAGAAGCGGATTATACCAGAGAAAGAGAATGACACCGGAGGAAGAACGAACACCAGGAGATAGTGAGGAAAGAGGAAAAGTTTCAAAAACTTCAGTGAAAATCCAAAGATTTGGCGGACTCCGTATATTTATAAGCAATCATTTCGCAGGATTTGGCGATACGTGGCTATTGCCCGTTTGGCACAGTAGTCGAACAGGCAGGGCTATTAACTCCACAGACACATGGCGAGCGTCTCTTCATTTCCTCCCCGCCGAAAAGCTGTGGAAGGTTGGCGCTCATTAATGCCAGCCCAATCATGTACGGGTTCATCTCCAATAAAGGTATGGCTTCTTCTTCGATAAAGATATTGGACGGTTATGCATGCCAGTAAGCAAGTCCTTCCCTTAGACTTCTCGGCGGCAAGGACTTGGGGGGCATCTGTTATAGTCAAATTGCGGTAATCAGAGGTTCTCGTGAGAATTCGAGACGTGCGAGCACCCTTATAACTCGACTTGCGAGCCCACCTGGTCGAGTCTCACACATTATACAAGTACGGCGCACAGCTACCGAGTCTTCGAGCCCTTATGGTCGATGATCGATTATTAAGGAGAGTACGGAACATTCTTCCTGACCAGTGAGCAGTTCGGCTCGTGGTCATTGAAAGGCGTTGCATCTCAACCTGCAAGCAGTATGGCTCGCGAGCAGCTCCTGTCATGCGAGCATTCCTGGCTGGTGAACAGCTTCCGACATATGAGCATCTCCCGTCATGTGAACAGCCCTGGTCTCTAGTCTATGGTAATGACGTACCTCAACTTATAGTACCAGCAGCCCATATAGGCTGATTTTGGTTTTATCTGTAACTCCGAACCATGGGGGATCTCCATTAAGAAACGTAATCAACTAGACGTCTGGAGTGTTTAGGCCACCTACCAAAGGATTAACAAGATAAGCATCTTATCCCTTAAAACCAGCTGTGATGTTAACGGTTTGCGTAACAGATTGGATCACCTGGATCTATATAAATAGATGGTTCTATAGATAAGAAAGGTACAGAATACACAATCTCAAAACTCTTAAACTGTTGCTTTCCTTTACAACCATATCCTATCTGACTTAAGCTTCGGAGGGCTAACGGCTGGATGCCGGCCACCCTTAGTTTTCTCTAATATTCTTTCAGGTTCAAAGGAGAGTCGACCGGAAGGAAGGTAAAACGTCTGGAGGATCCTGTTACCAAATCCGACGTTAACAGATAGGTAGGAGGTGGCCCTTGCATTGCGGTGACTAGATCGACTGGAGATGCCCCTTGCAGGATGAGGGGTTCTGAAACTTGACTGGTTAAGCGTACCCCTTGCCAACCTTGATTAGGAAACTGTGAGTTCCATCTTGACTGTTGTTGTTGCTGTGGTTGTCCCTGCTGAGGGATGAATAGTGTACCTTCGGTAGAGGCGACAAGATCATCTTCTTCCACTGGATGGGAGACAGGAACACTATCATTATCGCTCTCATATCTGGTAGGCTCACCTTCCATTATCGGTCGTACTGGAGAGGCCTATTGAGGCCACCAAGGGGAGATCATCCTAGCCCTTATTTCGGTTTCGACTTGTTCCCTAACGCGGATGAGTTGGGTAAAGTTGGCATACGGATATGAGACGAGGTATCCGGAGATACTTGAATTTGCCGAGTTGATGATCATGGAGATTTGCTCCTCATCGTCGATGGGAGTCTTCATTCTAGCAGCCATGGCCCGCCACCGTCCAACGTAAGCTGACAATGTTTCGTCACTTCTTTGCTTGAGAGCTGCGAGGTTCGCTCTCCTGGGTGTCATGTTAAGATTGTATGCGAACCTGTCGACGAAAGCCTGGGAGAGCTGCTCCCAAGTCCTGATGCGATGACAGTTCAATGATGTGTACCAGTCTAGGGCATCGTCTTTCAAGGACTTTTGAAACAGACGGATCAACGCTCCGTCGTTGCTTGCCACAACATCTAGTTTACCACAAAATGATCTCAAGTGGTCTATAGGACACCCTGTCCCATCATATCTTTTAAATTTTGGTACCTGGAAGCTTTGAGGTACCATTGCATCGGGAAATGGACAAAGGTCCCTGAACTTAGTGGATGGAAGATCCACCCCTTGCTGCTTCTACAACTTTCTCTTCATCTCTCGCATCTGTTGTCAGAGTTGTTCGATTTCAGAGGGACCAGATGAAGTAGATCTTGCCCCTTGTCAAGACTAAGCTGGCCCCATTTCGTAATAATTGGTGTCATTAATGCTCCTATGATTCCTGGTTGAATGAGGTTGGGCTTGATAATTACTCCCATTATAAGGACTTTGTTGTGAAATTACGGTTTTACCGCTTGTAGAGATACTCGGAGATATGCCTAATGTCCTAGAGGGGGGTGAATAGGACTTTTTGAATTTCCAATTACAATTAAAAACTAATCAAGTCAATCTTAACAACCAAGATTATCGCAATAACATTCAAGGCAATTATATGATGAATTTGTAAGCAAAGACTATCATAGGCATTTCATCAAACAGTTAGCATTCATGATTAACTAAACCATTCAACACATAGTAACCATTCAAACTCACAATGCACAACAATTTATAGTGGTTCGGTTTCCCTACTCCACTCCCGGTTCACGATCTCAACCTATGAGACCACCAGATTTCACTATAGTCGTGGTTTTAAATCAGGTTAACCATCAACCTTGACATCCTTTGATCTAGGACCGTGTTTACCATCCGCCGATGGCCCAATCCAGGGACTTGACAAGTTTGGATCTCAAACTCTCACCAATCCTAATCCAAGGACGGTCACGTACACTCCCGCCAGAGTTTTCCAATCCAGGGAATAGTGATTTAATAAGTGGACTCTCAAATACTAGACATACCTAGACGATTGAGCCCCGATTCAATGCCTTTGATGAGTAGCTTCAGCTCCACATGCTTCAGCTTCTCTTTGTGCTCCCAAGATCAGCTACCGATGCAAATGATGTGATTATGATTATGCCGGGTAGTTGGGAGAGAGTTGGTCAAGTTACTCTTGTCTATTCAATACAATGGTTATGAGGGAACTACCAAACTTCAAGCATTCAATGGCTACAAACGACCTCATAAAGATATTCTGAAGGTAGGTCGGCCATGAATGAAGATCTTGAGTTCATACTTCAAACCGAGCTTTGAATACTCAATGACAAGCCATTAATGGTTAGGTTTGAATGATGAACTCAAGGGAGTTAAGATCAAGGAGGGTAGGAAGATGTGAGTAAAGACTCTCTCTTAGCTCTTGAAGGGTGTTGAATGCATACCATGAAAGACCACAAGTTGTGGCTATATAGAGCCCCAAATGATGGCCCCAACCACTACAAGAAAATGGATTTTTACCGACGAAAGTATTCCCGACGAAATAATTTTCGTTGGGAAAAACAATTTTTCCCGACGAAATGGAGAAATCGTCGGTAAAAATCTCCCTCCACCACCAAATTCATTGCCGCCATACACTTTTACCGACGAAATTATAATTTCGTTGGTAAAAAGTTTATTGCCGACGAAGATACCTGTCGCTAAAAAAGAAAAAATCAAATTTTACTTTTACCGACGAAAATTCCCGTCGGTAAAAGCGAAAACTTTTACCGACGAAACTTTTCGTCGGTAATAATGTACAATTTGTGATTCCCGCCAAGAAAAGAGGTGACTTTTACCGACGAAAATGTTCGTCGGTAAAAGTTTTGAAAAGGAGTTTTACCGACGAAAGAGGTGACTTTTACCGACGAAAATTTTCGTCGGTAAAAGTGCTCTTTTTAACTTACCCGATCGCCCTCTTTTCTCATTCGGTCTCTCTCTCTCTCGCTCTCTCTCTCTCTCTCTCTCTCTTTCTTGCGGCCATCTCTCTCTCTCTCTCGCGGCCATCCCTCACTGCCGACCACCGGCCGTCCTTCGCCGGCCGCCACCCGACCACCGACCCCCAGCCGCGCCGCCGTACGCCGTCACCGACGCCACCCGCGTGAGCACGCTCCTCCACCAGCCACCGTACGCCGCCGCCTGTTGAGCTCATAATTATGCATATTCTAACCCCAATGCATCACTCATTATGCACGATATATACGTTTAAAGAACTAACTTAATGCATGATGTGTGATTGTAGGGACAAGATGGAGAGCTCACCATTTGAAAGCTAAATGAGGCTCCTTACAAGTATTGAAGACCATTGGATGAAGTATTGAAGGAAGATCAAAGAGAAGAAAGCAAGGAAAGAAGAGAAAAGAAGAAAAAAAGAGAAGAAAGCAAAGAAGAAAAAGTGCTGACCGGTCGTGACCGGTCGGCCAAGGAAGCCAGACCGGTCAGTAACCGGTCTGCCATGTATGGAGGATGCTGCTGAAGACGTCCGACCGGTCATGACCGGTCGGACAGTGCTGCTGGGAATTCAATGAATAGGACCGACCGGTCAAGACCGGTCGGTCAGTGTTGCTGCAATGTGAAGAAAAATATCCGACCGGTCTTGACCGGTCGGAGTGGCTTGCTGGATTGAGGTTCTACAAGGCCCGACCGGTCTTGACCGGTCGGGCATACCTGCTGGAGTATTTTCACTTGAGGCCGACCGGTCTTGACCGGTCGGCCATGCGTACTGAGTTAGAACTTTCTAATTTCTTCCCGAAATTCTCTGCGCTGCTTAAGTGTTACGCAAATTTCCGATTCTTCCGACGTTGGGGAGCCTCCAAACTATAAATAGACACCTAGGGATTGTTTCTAGGGTATCCTAGAAGGCTGGAAGTGAGGTTGGAGACTGTGGAAGTGGAGATTGGAGTTTCACAACTCCTTTTGGTTTGCTTTGCTGTTTTCATGCTTTTAGGAGTTGTTTCATGTTTCCTTGGATCATGAGCAGCTAAACCTCTTAGCTAGGGCTAAGAGGTGAAGCTTGTAGTGTATCCAAGATGTTTTAATTCGTAGTTAAGTGGTTTTCAGTTTGGAATTCATGATTATGAACTAAGGTTTGAAGTTTATACAAGTTTTTAAGTAATTTCTCTTAGTCTTGTGATGACTCATGGATGTTTGGATGAATTACTTATCTTCTTATTTGGTTTGCAACGGTCTAGACCTGTATGATCTGAGGAATCGGAGTGCGCTCTAGCACTAAGCTCTTCATGAAGGGACTTCATGCCAAAGTTCTAGTTTTGGTTGATTATCTGGAATATGTATGGACTGTGCATATAATTTGAATCCAGTTCAAATCATGATCTAGCCTTGTTTTGTGAGAAGACTTGAGGATGGTTATGATTGGGAATTGGACCTATAGAAAAGGTGAATGACCTATGCAATGAGCATGCTCAGATCAGCCTAGAGTTGAGTGAACGTTATGTACAGAACTTACATGTTACAGACTTTTGGTTTAATAGTTCTATTATCCGACTAGATAGACCTGACTGGTGATTCTAGTTGAGAGAATGGGAAACCACAGCGGATTGAACATCGAGGATTGCTACAAGTGGATCCTCGAACCCCTAGTGCCTTCTTATAATTGTTTACATTCAATTTAGCTTAAACTGTTAATTACACACATGCTATTCAAACTTTGATTGTTAGCTTCAATAGAAACTTGTGGATGAGTTTATGACATCCTACATAAGTCCCTATGGATCGACCTCGGTATTACCGAGTTTATTACTACATCGCAACCCTACACTTGGGGAAGCGAACACCGCCTCCGCCGGTAAGCGTCTCCCCCTTCCTTCTTCCTCCATTTCCTCTCTCTCTCTCTCTCTCTCTCTCTCTCTCTCTCCTCGTTGTTCATTGTGGGGCCCATGTGGGTCCCATGCGCCATCTCTGTCCAGTGCATGTGGGTCCCACCGTTGCTGTCCATTGCATGTGGATCCCACCGTTGCTGTCCATTGCATGTGGGTCCCACCGTCGCTATCGCTGTCCATTACATGTGCGTGGGGTCCGCCTTAGCTGTCCACGATTTGGTGGGGCCCACTGATTTAGTAAATCCCTAATTAGGGATTTTGAAATTAAAATCCCCTAATTAGGGATTTCAAAATTAAAATCACCTAATTCCTTCCTTAATTAGGGATTTTAATTTGTGATTTACAAATTAATAAAAATCATGATATACAATAAATGTGGGGCCCACCGTCGCTGTCCACTGCTCATGGGGCCAACAGTGATTTACGTATTTTATCCACTCCGTCCATCCATCTTAGCAGAAAATTTTAGGTATGGTGCCCAAAAATGAAGCATATCAAAATCTAAAGTGGACCACACCACAAATGTGAACTGAATGTGTATCATTGAAAAATTCTTGGAGGACACAGAAGTTTTGGATGAAGCTGATATTTGTGTTTTCCCTCATCCATATCCATGTGATCTTATGAACAGGTTGGATGACAAATAAAGATCACTGTAGGGCCTGGGAATGGTGGAAATCATTATTCCCACTGTTTCCCATGGCATGGTCCACTTGAGAGTTGGATATGCTTAAATTTTGGGCTCAACCACTAAAATGAGGTGGAAAAACATAAGGACGGAATAGATAAATCACATACATTCTAGGTGGGCCCAACTGAGTTTACTCTACACTCCGCACGCAATCCCATTCCCATGGTGGGCCGCCCATACTTATTTGTTCACAAAATAGTCATTAGGTATTTGATTAAACTTGATTCATGGTGTTGATGATTCTGCCATTTTCATATGCTTGTGTATCTAGAATTGATGGAGCAAACCCGGATGTGCGTCGGAGCTATCCGTGGTTGATTTATGTGGATATGTATGTTGTGGATGTATTTGGCTTATTATTAATAATTATTTTTTGTCCACAAATGGTAGTATAATAGAATCAGTTAGCCCATTTGGAGATTTCTATATTGCCGAGCATAGATAAAGTGTGTTTTGGAGGTATAGAAATCTGCCAAATTGTCCTGTTGGACAGTCCAAGGTTGGATAGATTGGAATGTTATCGTTGTTTGTCATTTACATGCGTAGGGTCATTAGTTTCGTGCAGTAACTCTCCTATTCTCTCTGGATATGTTTCTTATGTTTAATTCCATTGTCAATTTAATCCACACAATGTGTGGATAGTTGACGTGGAAATGAAATGTAAGATAAATATATCTGGAGAGATAGGGGGAGATGCTGTCGAAATTTAGGCTTGGGCATGTAAATGGAAATAATGATAGCATTTCAATCTATCCATCCTTGGATGGGCGACTGATTTTATTATATTATCATTTAGTGGCAAATTAGATGACGAACATGATACTTGTGATTAAGAGTAGTTGATTGATGTTGATGTTGAGCGGGGGTCCCTGGAAGGTGGGAACCGCTGTTGTGACCATGCTGAAGCTGTCCTGTTCCTATGGACAACAATATGGGTGGCCTGGCCATTTGGACAGGCCCGTGTTTATGTATTAGCTCAAAATTAATGGAGCAGACCCGGATGTGCGTCGGAGCTATCCGGGTGTTGAGCGGGGGTCCCTGGAAGGTGGGAACCGCTGTTGTGACCATGATGAAGCTGTTCATTTCCTATGGACAGCAATATGGGTGGCCTGGACATTTGGACAGGCCCGTGTTTATGTATTACCTCGAAATTGATGGACCAGACACGGATGTGCGTCGGAGCTATCCGGGTGTTGAGCGGGGGTCCCTGGAAGGTGGGAACCGCTGTTATGACCATGATGAAGCTGTTCATTTCCTATGGACAGCAATATGGGTGGCCTGGCCATTTGGACAGGCCCGTGTTTATGTATTAGCTCGAAATTAATGGAGCAGACCCGGATGTGCGTCGGAGCTATCCGGGTGTTGAGCGGGGGTCCCTGGAAGGTGGGAACCGCTGTTATGACCATGATGAAGCTGTCCATTTCCTATGGACAGCAATATGGGTGGCCTGGCCATTTGGACAGGCCCGTGTTTATGTATTAGCTCGAAATTAATGGAGCAGACCCAGATGTGCGTCGGAGCTATCCGGGTGTTGAGCGGGGGTCCCTGGAAGGTGAGAACTGCTGTTATGACCATGAGAAAGCTGTCCATTTCCTATGGACAGCAATATGGGTGGCCTGGCCATTTGGACAGGCCCGCTTTGTGTGGAGCAAACCCGGATGTGCGTCGGAGCTATCCTTGAGTTGCTTGAGTCTCCAAGACCTACACCCTAAACCCGAAACCATAAACCTAAAACTAAAACCTATAAGCTACGGCTAAACCGAAACCTAAACTCAATTCATCTAATGGCCCGTTTGGCACCAAGGATTTGAGGAGAAGTGGATTCCATGATATGAATTCTCATCAATTCCAGTTCTTACCAATTCCAGATTTTCTGTTTGGCAGTCAAGATTTGGAGAGAAATCAAACATGAAGGAATGGACGGTGTAAATTTTAATCCTCTCAAATCCACTTCTCAACAAATCCATGGTGCCAAACAGAATAAAGCAACCAGTTTCTCCTCCTTTCTCCTAGAATCCATGGTGCCAAACGGGCCATAACTATAAACCTAGACCCAAACTCGAAAACCTAACCATAAACCCGATCCCGAACCCGAAACTATAAACCAATGCGTAAACCTAATCCTAATCTCAAATCACCTAACCTAAACCTACACCAATTCCTAACCTAAACCTTGGTTTGCACACGAGAACCTTTTCCTAAACCCGATCCCTAAACTCATGTCACCTAAACATGAGTACCAAACCCGAAACCCGATCCGAACCCGAAAATCTAAACCTATCCCCGAAACCTAATCCTAAACTCAAATCACCTAAACTAAACGTACACCTATTCCTAAATCCATTCACCTAGCCTAAACCTAGACCCAAACACGAAAACCAAACCCGAAACCCGATCCCGAACCCGAAAATCTCAACTTATGCCCTAAACCTAATCCTAAACTCATGTCACCTAAACTAAACCTACACCTATTCCTAAATCCATTCACCTAGCCTAAACCTAGACCCAAACACGAAAACCAAACCCGAAACCCGATCCCGAACCCAAAAATCTAAACCTATCCCCGAAACCTAATCCTAAACTCATGTCACCTAAACTAAACCTACACCTATTCCTAAATCCATTCACCTAGCCTAAACCTAGACCCAAACACGAAAACCAACCCGAAACCCGATCCCGAACCTAAAAATCTAAACCTATCCCCGAAACCTAATCCTAAACTCATGTCACCTAAACTAAACCTACACCTATTCCTAAATCCATTCACCTAGCCTAAACCTAGACCCAAACACGAAAACCAAACCTGAAACCCGATCCCGAACCCGAAAATCTCAACTTATGCCCTAAACCTAATCCTAACTCATGTCACCTAAACTAAACCTACACCTATTCCTAAATCCATTCACCTAGCATAAACCTAGACCAAACACGAAAACCAAACCCGAAACCCCGATCCCGAACCCAAAAATCTAAACCTATCCCGAAACCTAATCCTAAACTCATGTCACCTAAACTAAACCTACGCCTATTCCTAAATCCATTCACCTAGCCTAAACCTAGACCCAAACACGAAAACCAAACCCGAAACCCGATCCCGAACCCAAAAATCTAAACCTATCCCCGAAACCTAATCCTAACTCATGTCACTTAAACTAAACCTACACCTATTCCTAAATCCATTCACCTAGCCTAAACCTAGACCCAAACACGAAAACCAAACCCGAAACCCGATCCCGATCCCGAAAATCTCAACTTATGCCCTAAACCTAATCCTAAACTCATGTCACCTAAACTAAACCTACACCTATTCCTAAATCCATTCACCTAGCCTAAACCTAATCCTAAACTCATGTCACCTAAACTAAAACCTACACCTATTCCTAAATCCATTCACCTAGCCTAAACCTAGACCCCAAACACGAAAACCAAACCCGAAACCCGATCCCGAACCCAAAAATCTAAACCTATCCCCGAAACCTAATCCTAAACTCATGTCACCTAAACTAAACCTACACCTATTCCTAAATCCATTCACCTAGCCTAAACCTAGACCCAAACACGAAAACCAAACCTGAAACCCGATCCCGAACCCGAAAATCTCAACTTATGCCCTAAACCTAATCCTAAACTCATGTCACCTAAACTGAACCTACACCTATTCCTAAATCCATTCACCTAGCATAAACCTAGACCCAAACACGAAAACCAAACCCGAAACCCGATCCCGAACCCAAAAATCTAAACCTATCCCCGAAACCTAATCCTAAACTCATGTCACCTAAACTAAACCTACGCCTATTCCTAAATCCATTCACCTAGCCTAAACCTAGACCCAAACACGAAAACCAAACCCGAAACCCGATCCCGAACCCAAAAATCTAAACCTATCCCCGAAACCTAATCCTAAACTCATGTCACTTAAACTAAACCTACACCTATTCCTAAATCCATTCACCTAGCCTAAACCTAGACCCAAACACGAAAACCAAACCCGAAACCCGATCCCGATCCCGAAAATCTCAACTTATGCCCTAAACCTAATCCTAAACTCATGTCACCTAAACTAAACCTACACCTATTCCTAAATCCATTCACCTAGCCTAAACCTAATCCTAAACTCATGTCACCTAAACTAAACCTACACCTATTCCTAAATCCATTCACCTAGCCTAAACCTAGACCCAAACACGAAAACCAAACCCGAAACCCGATCCCGAACCCAAAAATCTAAACCTATCCCCGAAACCTAATCCTAAACTCATGTCACCTAAACTAAACCTACACCTATTCCTAAATCCATTCACCTATCCTAAACCTAGACCCAAACACGAAAACCAACAACCTGAAACCCCGATCCCGAACCCGAAAATCACAACTGATGCCCTAACTTAATCCTAAACTCATGTCACCTAAACTAAACCTACACCTATTCCTAAATCCATTCACCTAGCCTAAACCTAGACCCAAACACGAAAACCAAACCCGAAACCCGATCCCGAACCCAAAAATCTAAACCTATCCCCGAAACCTAATCCTAAACTCATGTCACCTAAACTAAACCTACGCCTATTCCTAAATCCATTCACCTAGCCTAAACCTAGACCCAAACACGAAAACCAAACCCGAAACCCGATCCCGAACCCAAAAATCTAAACCTATCCCCGAAACCTAATCCTAAACTCATGTCACTTAAAGTAAACCTACACCTATTCCTAAATCCATTCACCTAGCCTAAACCTAGACCCAAACACGAAAACCAAACCCGAAACCCGATCCCGAACCCGAAAATCTCAACTTATGCCCTAAACCTAATCCTAAACTCATGTCACCTAAACTAAACCTACACCTATTCCTAAATCCATTCACCTAGCCTAAACCTAGACCCAAACAACGAAAACCAACCCGAAAACCCGATCCCGAACCCAAAAATCTAAACCTATCCCCGAAACCTAATCCTAAACTCATGTCACCTAAACTAAACCTACGCCTATTCCTAAATCCATTCACCTAGCCTAAACCTAGACCTAAACACGAAAACCAAACCCAAAACCCGATCCCGAACCCGAAAATCTCAACTTATGCCCTAAACCTAATCCTAAACTCATGTCACCTAAACGAAACCTACCACCTATTCCTAAATCCATTCACCTAGCCTAAACCTAGACCCAAACACGAAAACCAAACCCGAAACCCAATCCCGAACCCAAAAATCTAAACCTATCCCCAAACCTAATCCTAACTCATGTCACTTAAACTAAACCTACACCTATTCGTAAATCCATTCACCTAGCCTAAACCTAGACCCAAACACGAAAACCAAACCCGAAACCCGATCCCGAACATGAAAATCTCAACTTTTGCCCTAAACCTAATCCTAAACTCATGTCACCTAAACTAAACCTACACCTATTCCTAAATCCATTCACCTATCCTAAACCTAGACCCAAACACGAAAACCAAACCCAAAATCCGATCCCGAACCCAAAAATCTAAACCTATCCCCGAAACCTAATCCTAACTCATGTCACCTAAACTAAACCTACACCTATTCCTAAATCCATTCACCTAGCCTAAACCTAGACCCAAACACGAAAACCAAACCCGAAACCCGATCCCGAACCCAAAAATCTAAACCTATCCCCGAAACTAATCCTAAACTCATGTCACCTAAACTAAACCTACACCTATTCCTAAAATCCATTCACCTAGCCTAAACCTAGACCCAAACACGAAAACCAAACTCGAAACCCGATCCAGAACCCAAAAATCTAAACCTATCCCCGAAACCTAATCCTAAACTCATGTCACTTAAAGTAAACCTACACCTATTCCTAAATCCATTCACCTAGCCTAAACCTAGACCCAAACACGAAAACCAAACCCGAAACCCGATCCCGAACCCGAAAATCTCAACTTATGCCCTAAACCTAATCCTAAACTCATGTCACCTAAACTAAAACCTACACCTATTCCTAAAATCCATTCACTAGCCTAAACCTAGACCCAAACACGAAAACCAAACCCGAAACCCGATCCCGAACCCAAAAATCTAAACCTATCCCCGAACATAATCCTAACTCATGTCACCTAAACTAACCTACACCTATTCCTAATCCATCACCTAGCCTAAACCTAGACCCAAACACGAAAACCAAACTCGAAACCCGATCCCGAACCCAAAAATCTAAACCTATCCCCTAAACCTAATCCTAAACTCATGTCACCTAAACTAAACCTACACCTATTCCTAAATCCATTCACCTAGCCTAAACCGAGACCCAGACCCGAAAACCAAACCCGAAACACCCGATCCCGAACCCAAAAATCTAAACCTATCCCCGAAACCTAA